>JAXGGA010002305.1:0-125563 GCA_038373865.1 Uloborus plumipes
AGTACTTGGAGTGAGCAAGATAACAATTCAAACATTTACATCCCTAGTTTGCCACGAAACAATGCAAAAAAATGTTTTACAACGATTAATCTCCTAAATATCACCGATTTTAACATCGTTCAGAAGATTTTTCGCAAAATATCGCCAATAGCGCCAAATTTAACCCAAATAAAAAAGAAAAAAAAAAGAAAAAAAATTTTTTTCGACAAATTTGTCGCCAACTTGGCGATATGTCGCCAAATTGGCGGCAAACATTTGCCGACTGAATGCTTGGCGATATATCGCCAAGTAGTCACGCCGATTCGTATCACTTCTGTCTGTATTGAAATTAACACTGATTTACCCAATAAAAGGGGTAAAACACCCCTTGGGGACATTCGAATGTAACCCCAAGGGAAGGTGTATAAAAATAAGCCAAAAGAAGAAATAAGAACAATTTTGTTGCTCACAGAAACCAACAGAAATCTTGCCAGAGTTTAAAGGAAGAAGAAAGTAATCTTACCTAACTTCAAAAACAAAATATTAGGGGGACCGGAAAGTAATGTCGTTTTCTTACGCTAAATAAAAACACATACATTTTTAACGAGTCTTTATTTTTAATCAATGATGTATTCCCCATCATTGTCAATAACCTTTTGCCATCTAGTGAGTAAATTTTCAATCCCTGATCGATAAAAATTAATTGGTTTTTCGGCAAAATATCTAGAGATGGCATTTTGGATATCATCCAAATTTGCAAATGTTTTGCCACTTAAAAAGTGTTGCAGCGCTCGGAATAAGTGGAAATCCGATGGTGCAACATCGGGCGAATATGGTGGATGAGGCAGCACCTCCCACCCCAATTCATTAATTTTTTCTAGAGTTCGCCTTGCGCAGTGCGGTCTTGCATTGCCATGTTGGAGAATGACGCCTTTTCGGTTGACAATCGCTGGCCACTTTTCAATTAAAGATTGATTGACTCGCTGCAATTGTTCGCTGTAGAGGTCTGCAGTAACAGTTTGTCCAGGTTTCAGTAATTCAAAATGAACAATGCCGCGAATACTCCACCAAACACACAAAAGCGCTTTTTTGGGGTGTAAACCTGGCTTAGCAGTACTCCGAGGGATTTCATTTGGAGAGAGCCACTGCCTTTTGCGTTTTGGGTTATCATACAGGACCCATTTCTCATCTCCTGTGATCAAGCGATCAAAAAACGCTTCTGTGTTGTGTCGTTGAAGCAATAAGTTGCATGTGATTGATCGGTTAGCCTTATTCTGTTCGGACAGATTATGCGGGACCCAAACACCTGCTCTGCTTACTTTCCCAATCTGCTTCAAATGTTCTTGGATGGTCGACCAAGGTTGGTTGAGACTGTTTGACAATTCCTGGATCGTCTGACACGGATTTGCTTCCACTTCCGCCCTTAACACGTCGTTGTCTAACGTTGATGGTCTTCCTGATCGATACGAGTCGGAAAGATCAAAATTACCCGATTTGAACTTGGAAAACCACCTTTGGAATTTACGAATGTCCAGTGCATTTGGATAAACATCGCAAATGTTTTTGGTAGCAACTGTTGCGTTATTTCCCTTGCGAAACTCAAAGAGCATGCAATGCCGGATGTGTACCTCTTCTGGTATTTGGCTGGCCATTTTACCCAAAATTACCAAAAAAATTGTAATTCAATTGTCTATAAGTAAAGAAATCACTATAACCTCACAATGTCTTTGGTACGCCTCTGAACCAAACAATGAGCTGACAAATGACAATCAAGTATTGGCATGCGCAGAAACGACATTACTTTCCGGTCCCCCTTAATAACATTTTCCGAAATGACACACTTTCGAAAGAACGTTACAATATCGTAATTTATACAATATTTTTATAATTTACCGAGTTTCAATTAATTAAAAACTGAGAAAATAAAAACAGACGATCTTTTAAAACAGTTAAATAACTCATTTTAATAAGGCTAGGAGTTTGGATTACTACAAAAACAAATACATTTTGAAACTTATTAAGGGGAAAAAGAACGAAACAAAAAAATGTATTAAAACGAAACCACGGTAATAACATGAAAAGCGCAATCGGTTGTGATGAAATAATTCATTTTATCTTTATTTTTAAATTTTATTCTTGAGCTTAACCATCTTAGAATTGTTTGGCTTGCTTTGCTCTATGTAAACCTTGAATTTCCGGGATTCTAAAAATAATTATTACAGCTCTTCTAATGCTCGTAGAAACTTCTAATTGATATCATTTAATATGAAAATGTGTATGAAATATTTCTTTGAATTTGTATGAAAAATGAGCTAAATAGAAAAATAACGAAATAGAATTCTCGAAAAAACGCTTCGAAATGCACCGACCCATGCTACGAACTCATTTTGGGCCAAATTTTAAGAAAATCGATCGAACGGTTTTGGCGCTACGCGGGTCACAGACAAACAGACTCACGAGAGTAGAGATAGAGAAGAGAAATCAAATGTTTTTCTAGTTAGAAGGAAAAAAAAATATGTGTGGATCATTTTCACCATATGCTCACATTTCAGAATTTTTAAATAATTTTTCTAACTTGCTATTTTCTTTTAGAATCACTAACAGATGTTTTGTCTCATATTTTAGGTGTGTGAAAAAGTAATTGGTTGTACACTTTGATGCATTATTAAGTATTCAAATGCTGTTGTAAAACTTTAAGTTGCAAGGAAAATTGTCGTCCGTTACCATACGAAATCAAAATGAAATCTCACTTTTAAACTATATCATAGCTCCTAGAACCAACTTCATTTGAAATAATTTGAGTCCCTGAAGCTTAAAACAATGTTTGTGATTATTAAAATATTGATCAAAAACTATGGTAAAGGAATTGACATTTGGTAACGGATTTGACCTGTAACGGACTTGACATATCAACCAAAATGTCAAATTATGGCCAGGTTTTCGAATTTAAAAATTGAACAACAATATGCATTTTCTTAGAGTTGCATTATAAGCAATATTTTGGGGTAAAAGTTGAGAAAAATTAAAAATTAATACTAAAATTTTTGGTAACAGACTAGACAAAGAATAAAAATATGCTCCTGGAAGAAATCTTGTGCGAAACGCCACAACAATACTTCTCGACTCAGGAAAACAAAATGGTACGAAATAGTTACGTAACTAGTTTAAGTTAACTGAATACGTGTTACCATCTTTTGACAGCAATAAATACCTTTTTTTAGCTAAAATAATCTTAGGGTAACGGACTTGACAGAACTGCCGGACAAAATATATTCATACATTTCTTAATGAAAAAAAATTATTATTGTCGATATTTATAATGAATATCATATACTAATAGTGAATATATAAAAATAATTTGTTGTATATACTTTTTTATACAATTAAGTGTATTAAAAAATAGCTGAACTTGCGAAAATTGGAAATGGATAAGCGTTTTTGCCTTGATTCTCATTTTTAAAGATTTATATAAAAATAAATAAATAAATTTCAATAATTTTTTGAGTGATAGAATTTTTTTCGGGGTATTTCTTGCAGAAAATAATTGTTCGCATTGAATTTAAAATATAAGTTGTGCTTCAAAATCGTTTTTTTAACCTCTGGACAGCAAATGTAAGCAAATTTTGAAAATGACACACGTGTCTTTTTAAATGCATTTTTTAAACATAATTCGAGCCCTCTAAGCATGAAAGAGCACTCTTTAAGTACTCTTATTATATTTTGTACACTCATATTACTCAATATATTACTAAGAGTATGAGAAAATAAAGTATATTAGACGCTATAAATATTACATTGTTATTATTGAACGATTAACTACAAACTAACACTAACCTATGAAAGCAACTTGTTCGATGATGAAATAAGTGAAAATGATGGACAGTATCTTCCTACTTGGCTACTAAATTCTTTTCCTACTGAAGGTAATGCATTCTGTTTAAAAAACAAGCATTTGGACACCATTTGCATATGGTAAATATCAACGGTTTGATAGCGATTCCTCACACTCTTTTTCTTTTTTTTTCTTTCTAATAAGACTGTGTTATGTGATTTGGCTTTTTGCAGACCTAGTATGATCTCCCGATACAGCATCCAGTCTGTCATATGTCACCATTAAGGCGCGATGTACATGGCACGGATAATTCTGACGTCCAGTTTCCATCGGATGAAGGAACCTGGGCTCTGCTTGATGCGAAACAGCACTAGAGATTTATTTTGAATGGAATTAGCTTGGCAATGTTCTGTGTTTTTCTAAGACGTTCTACATTTTTAAAAATTCATTTTTATTTGTTATGCGGTTATAATGCTTAAAAGAAAGGTTTTCAACTAAATTATATATAATTATAAATTGTGCTTTGAAAACTCCGTTTGCTTCTTCCTTTATAAGATATTTCACAAAGTCACTAAATCGATTATTCAGTTTGGTTGCATCGAGTTCAATGGGTGCTCTTTGAAATATCGATATGGGGGTCGTAGTATGTTGTTATATCACTTTATCGATACATCGATGCATGAATATGTTATAAAAGTGACCACTGGTTATAAGGAATAGAGTTTTCTTACAACGTGAGTTTGACAACGCATCAGGTCGAAAATTTCAGTGGACTCAAACCTGTTTTTTTGTGGTTATCTTTCTTTTACTCTTTTGTTTCAATTTTTTATTTATGCGATTTTTTTGCGTAAATTTTCCAATTTATAATGCTTGACGAGTAAAAGTGCCTTACTACTTCTGTGCAAATTTTTCCAATACGCTTTTTAATACGATCCCTATCTACTGCATGAAACCAGATTTGAGTATAGAACACACATTTATGAAACATGAATCAGAGCACCGATGATCAGATTACTGCTTCTTACTGCCTTAAGAGTGGAGGAGTTAAATCACGAATCCATAAATAAATCATTAAAACACGACATTAAACTCGAATGTTCTGCTGCACGCTACGCAATGTTACTAATGTTTTGAATGCAGTTGCAGTTACGTGTCTTAGAAACAGCTTTTATTGGGTCCTGGAGAATACTGCGTTCGAAAGACAGTTACATTTGCGAAGAGCTTTAGTATTTTTTTATTCATAAGTAGTGCAGCATTAAAAGAGGCTTAGGTGATCTGTTTGATTTATTAAATGAATGCACTTAAGTGTTTTGATTGGAAAATATCAACTGTAAAGTCTATCAATTGTAAGTAGTGCGCGCGTTTCTGTCAGAACGTTAAATGAAGTATGCATGGTAAGAATTCACATTAACTTTAGTGACTGAAATAAAGTCCAAATCCAGAACAAACGCAATTTTTATGTAAAATTTGGGTTCAATAATCAAGCTTTAAGTAGTTTCAAATTCAATCTTCAACTTGAAAATATGCTACACGGCAAAAGGTCGTGTTTTTACAGTATAATACATCTAATTTTACAGTAATTTGCAGAAGTAAACTGTAACATTGCTAGTTTGTAGTAATAAACTGTAAAATTGTTAGTTTCAGTTTATTACTGTGCTTTTACAGTTTAAAACTGGAATCTCAGCTGCCAGTACTATACGGTAAAAACAACAGTTTATTTTTTTGCACTGTAATGATTTTAAAGCCTTATTTGAATATATGTAATTAATGAAAGAATGTCAGTTAAACAAGGTTTCAAAATATAAATTTTATGCTGACCGAAGCTTGAAAGTCACGCCACTGAAAAGATTTATTGGATTTAGCGCAACTCTTGGACTTTCTTAGCTTTAGTAGAAGATAATAGCAACCAAAGCTACGGAAAATACAGCATTAGCTCCTTTTATTACTGAATTGAAACTCTATTTTCAGTTGCACTTAAATACTGGAGAAAAAATTACCTTTCATTTAGAAACACGTCTGTTATTTCATTTAAAAGTTTGTTCCGTAACACGTGCATTTAAAACAATTGAATTAATTAACCGTTTCATAATTTCTTTGTTTAAATTAACTTTCGCAAATTACAAAGATCGAATTAATAGTTTAAGAATTATAAATATGTAAACAATCAACAACCCATACATCATTAAGCAATGCAGTGATAAAATGAAAGGAGTAACATTTTTAAAATGAAAGTTATTCATTTTCGGGTAGTTCAGTTCAAAAAAGGGTTATTCCATGTCAAGTGTACGAGGCGTCCCCACTCGACCCCCTCCGATTTTGATGAATTTTTTTTGGATGTACATATAAGATTTGCATGAAGCCATACCAAACTATCTCTACTAATAATAAAGCTGAAGGTGTGTCTGTCTTTCTTTCTGTCTGTTACGCTCGTAGCGCCAAAACCGTTCGGTCGATTTTCATGCCACTTGGCACAAAATTAGTTTGTAGCATGTAGTTTTGCACCTCGAAGCGATTTTTCGAACATTCCATTTCGTTCTTTTTCTATTCGAATTCTTAGCGGAAATTCGATAAAATAGGGAAGAAATATTTCACACACATTTTCAAGTCTTATGTCATTCGAAAGCTTGAAATTTTCTGCACAAAATGAAGTTTTTTCGAAGTTTCTACGATCATCAGGAGAGCTGTAACAATTGTTTTTAGAATCCTGAAATTCAAGGCTTACCTTCAGTAAAGCAAGCCAAACGATTCTAAAATGGTTGAGCTCTAGAATAAAATTTGTTTGAAAAGAGAGATAAAATGAATTATTTTATCAACGGAAATCAACTTTTCATGTTGTTACTATGGTTACGTGTTCATACTTATTTTTGTTTCGTTCTTTTTCCAGGGTTGCCAGCGTCAATACTCGTATGCTACGGCCAGACGTAGTATTTTTGGTTCTACGGTAGTATTTTTTCGGCCCAAATAAGGAGGGTAGTATTTTTCTGGCAACCCTGTTTCCAATACACTAATGACTTAATTAAAAGATTTGGCGGATTTTTTTTTTTTTTTCATTTTCATAGATTTCGCATTTCAGCAACATTGATTTTGGCAACGTTTGGAAACAGTAGTATTTTGTAATATTTTTTTTAGAGGAGGCGTAGTATTTTTTTGTTCCAATTCTCTGGCAACCCTGTCTTTTTCCCGGTGAAGATGCTTTGGGACCCTGCTTGGCGCGTTTTCAAAAAGTCAACTACGCAAAATAGCTAGGGTTACCACGCTTGGCGCGCCTATCGTTCATTTAGCGAGAAAAGGGTACCTAAAGCACAGATTAACGAAATATCGTATCAATTGCGATATTGCATCGTTTTTTTTAAGTGTTTCATTTCGGAAAATGTATTGTTTTGATTTTTAAGCTAGGAAAGAAAACTTTCTTCTTCTTTTAAACTTTGGTAAGATTTCTGTTGGTTCCTGTTATCAACAAAATTGTTCTTATTTTCTCTTTTGGCTTATTTCTGTCCATCTCCCTTGGGGTTGCATTCGAATGTTCCAAAGGGGTGTTTTACCCCATTTATCGGGTAAATCAGTGTTTTCAATGCAAGGTGATATGAATTGGTTAACAAAAGTGATATGAATTGGCGCGACCACTTGGCGATATATCGCCAAGCTTTTGATCGCCAAGTATTTGACGCCAATTGGCGAAATTTTTTTTTTTTTTTTTTGATTTAGGTTCAATTTGGCGCTGTTGGCGATATTTTGCGAAAAATCCACTGAATGATGTTAAAATCGACGATATTTAGGAGATTAATCATTGTAAAACATTTTTTTGCATTGTTTCGTAGCAAACTAGGGATACAAATGTTTGAATTGTTATCTTGCTCACTCCAAGCACTATTTTAGCACTTAAGGCATCTACTAAGAAATTTACGCGTAAAATTAAGTAGTGTGGGGTCCATATCAGATCTTTATATCACTTTGAAGGAATTATAGTTGAATAAAACTAAAATAGAACATTTTTTCTGCTATATCAATTATTTTACAAATGAACTTTTAATTTTATACCACGGGCAAAGCCGTGCGGGTACCGCTAGTAGTTCTATAAGCCCTATGGTTCAGCCAATATAAATTATTTTGTAAAGGCCTCTTTTTCGTGTCGTGAAAAAAATGACCAAATCGGCAAGTTTGTGCTTTTATTGCTCGCGACCTAAGACGATTATTAGGCTCAAATTTGGTGATTGTGATCACTGTTTAGGGTAGAATAGCCTACTTGTGTAACAAAAGCTCAATGCACAGTAGATTTTTTACAATTTGCTGCCAGAGTTGGTAAAAAATCGTATTTTGGCAAATTTTGACCATACGTTATCAGCTTGTATCTGCTGTGATAATGACTTTCTGAAGCTAATTCTTTCCTCATTTGTATCCTGTTAGTATGTCAGAAATGTGTGCAAGTGGCATCTTCATAGCTCAAATAGTTGCTGAATTATACGAATTGAAATTCCAGTCAAAAATGATTTTCCTCAATTTTGTCTCAATTTCAAAGGGCAATATCTCAAAAGGGTCATTTTGAATTTCAATTTTCTTTACATCATTGGAAAGAACACACTTTTCCTAACTAAAAAACGTTGGTTTTATTTCTGAGACAAACCTGTTTCAAGGGGATATTTCAGATCAAAAATGTGTACGTCATTCAACGTGAAATTAAAGAAAAAAAGGCATAGACCTTAAAAGTTTATGTCAATTTGCTCTAATAAAATTTAAACGAACTATTGTACTAATGTTCTGATGAAAAAAAATCTTTTTAGATATTTTTGAACTTTAGTTTGTGTGCGTATCTGTAAAAGCTCAAGAAGGCAAAAAATGAAGTTTCGTTTCAAACAAAAAGATTTTTTTTTTTTTTTTTTTTACCGCTGCTATAAGAGCTTGAATATTTTTCTATATGTTATTTTAAAGCTCTTGAAACAGAACTTCGAATGGTATGTCACTTGGCAAGGCTTTAGGTCATTAATATTTCGAGGTCTTAAAAAGCATGTTCCCATTTTTCATCATTTTTCTTTATGGACCCATTGCAATCATAGGCCGAATATCTAGACACATCCTCCGCAGTATAAAAAATGAATTTTCAATTACTACTCATCATATTTTCAATTACTATTGTCATCATTTACTTGGCGGAATATAATTGCAGTATTCAACTCTATCGAAAACATTCATTATTGTTCTTTTGAATAATGTCTTTGTAATCCCATTATAAATATTTTTTATCGCATACACACCATATTAATTAATTATTTAATTTATTTATCTTATTTATTAATTACTTTTATTTTTAATTTTTTGAAGAAAAAAAAACAATGCTTTTTATGACCTTAAGATATTGATGACACCTTGCTAAGTGACATATCATCCGAAATTTTGTTCTAAGAGCTTTAAGATAACTCCTAGAAAAGACTCAAGCTCTTAAAATAGCGATAAACAGAATTATTTTTGTTAAAAGCGAAACTTTATTTTTTGCCATTTCTTGAGCTTTTACAGATGCGCACACAAAAACTAAAATTCAAAAATATTTAAAAATATTTTTTTCATCAGAACATAAGTACAATAGTTACAGAGCAAATTGACATGAACTTTTAAGGTGTATGCCTTTTTTTCTTTGAATTCACGTGGAATAACGTACACATTTTTGATCTGCAATATCTCCTTGAAACTGGTTTGTCTCAGAAATAAAACCAACGTTTGTTAGTTAAGAAAAGTGTGTTCTTTCCAATGATGTAAAGATAATTGAAATTCAAGATGACTCTTTTGAGATATTGCCCTTTGAAATTGAGACAAAATTGAGGCAAAACATTTTTGATTGGAATTTCAACTCGAATAATTCAGCAAGTTTTTGAGCTATCAAGATGCCACTTGCACACATTTTGGACATACTAACAATCTACAAACGAAAAAAGAATTAGCTGCAGAAAGTAATTCTCTCAGCAGATATAAGCTGATAACGTATGATCAAAATTTGCCAAAATACGATTTTTTACCAACTCTGGCAGAAAATTGTAAAAAATCTACAGTGCATTGAGCTTTTGTTACACAAGTAGGTTATTCTACCTTAAACAGTGATCAGAATCATCAAATTTGAGCCTAATAATCGTCTTAGGTCGCGAGCAATAAAAGCACAAACTTGCCGATTTGGTCATTTTTATCACGACACGAAAAAGAGGCCTTTACAAAAAAATTTATATTCGCTGAACCATTGGGCTTATGGAGCTATAATTTGGTATGGCTTCATGCAAGTCTTATATGTACTCACAAAAAAAAAAAAAATCATAAAAATCGGAGGGGTTCGAGTGTTTTTTTTTTTGAAATTTGGGACACATGGAATGGTCCATGTTTGGGTCAATTTTGAATAAAACTATTTCTCCTTGGAGCTGGAAAATTTTTGATCACACCTCTGGGTAACTAAAGCATCTGAAAGTCTAAAATTTCTGAGGGAATGATTTTTTCCAAGTACTATTTTTTATATTTGGAAAACCCAATACCTCAATAGCCAGAATTGTTAGAAATAATAATTCATTTTATACTATTTCTTATTTTTACTAACGTTATTTTACAATAGGTAGTTATATTTTGAACAGCGAAATAATACCACATGTTAAGCATTTCTATGCAACCAAAGCTACGGAAAATACAGCATTAGCTCTTTTTTATCTCTAAATTATAGTTACAGATGTACTTGCCAAAAATTTTACTATAGATTCATCTGCTGTGCGCTAATAAAGCCCCTTTTGAGTTAACTCAGTAAATTTTAAACATATAGAGTTAATTTGTTTTGCTTGTACATGGCTCATTTAACAGCATGTACTTTTGGGCATGAACTAAGCTCGTTTGCGTCAACTTTGGACAAAACAATTTCTCCTCGGATCTGGAAATTTTTTGATCACATCTCTGGGTAACGGTAAAGCATCTGAAAGTCTAAAATTTCTGAGGGAAGGATTTTTTCCAAGTATTATTTTTTATTAAGCCTCCCGATTTTCTATGCCTACAATGCAATTTATTTTTAATCGTTAGCAAGGTAAAGTTTCTTACTTTTAATAATTACTTTCATTGTATAATTTTGTGTGAATTACCTATAAAGTCTACAGAGTTTTACAATATTTTGAACATTATCAGATTTGAAGCAGAAACTAAAACTTTATCATGCATTATCATTTTTAAACCCTCCATTTCAAGTTATTTTTCTTTTGTAGAAGTCGGAAAAAAAGTTAAGAGTATATCAGCAAGAAAGAAAAATATGTCCTACCAGCTCGAGTAGTCATCCATGCTACAAAATAATAACAATAAAAAAAAATTTATGGTACAAACATTTCTAGTGGAGTTATAACTTTATGTTATGATTTCGGAAATAGAATCGCATTCCACATTCTCCTCCTGAAAAGTAAAAAAAAACAACTTATGTCAAATCTAAAAGTAAATCTGCAAAACAAATTTGCGAAATTCTTGTGTGAAGTCAGACGAAAAAAAAGCACCATATGTTATACTTCGCTTTGCTATCTCTTTGACTTACAGAATCTTGACAGTATTTGCGTTAAAAAGAGAGAAAAAAGACAAGTTTTTTTTCAGCTTTCTGTTCAAGTTTCGGATTAGATTCTCCGTTTTTTTTTTTTTTTCAATAAAACTTATATATACTGTATACAAAATCCAAAATTATAATGATAGTTTAAATTTTAGTTTGATATTTACAATGCAAAAAATAAAGTTGTTTTGACAGTATAATAGTAGCAGCAGAGGTTCCAGTTCAAAACTGTAAAATGCACAGTAATAAACCGTAAAACTAGCAATATTACAGTTTATTACTGTAATGCAACAATTTTACAGTTTATCACCGCAATTTCACAGTTCATTACCAGAAAACTAGCTATACCGTAAAGTCGGGTTACTTGGACCCACAACGAGGTTACTTGAGCCCACAGTAAAATGATAAAATCTGGGTTTGGTACTAGCATTTGAGACTGCAGAGTGCTTCTACCTAAAGGAGAAACGAGAAACTACGTGCAAGTCTTCAACTAATAAGTACCAAACCTAGATTTTATCATTTTACTGTAATGGGCTCAAGTAACCCTTTAGGGTCCAAGTAACCCGACTTTACGGTATTATACTGTAAAAGCAACAGTATAATCCTGGCAGCAGAAGTTCCAGTTTAAACCTGTAAAATGTACAGTAATGAACTGCAAAAATACCAATTTTACAGTTTATTAGTGCAACATGAGCAATTTTACAGTTTATTTCTGTAAAATTAGAAATTTTTACAGTTTGTTACTATAAAATTAGCTGTATTATACTGTAAAAACAACATCTATTTTTTAGTGTATTAGTTATATTTTGAATTTAATTGTAATACACTGCTCCAAACTAAAACAAGAAGTTCTGTCAAGAACTAAACGAGCCTACTTTCCCGTACATCGACATCGGCATTCTCGCATCTGATCATTATTCTCTTGATTATCTGAGACTGAAAATTATGTCAAACATACCTTTTTAGCACTTACAGCTGATTTCGAAAAGCAAAATATACTCCTCTCATCAGATGAAATAGACACGTAAAAAGTAATTAACGAATAAATAAAGTTTTGTCGCACCTTTTAAAGAGTGTAACTGTTACAGTTCCTCCGTAGAAAAAATCCTCCATCGTTTTCAAAAAAAAAAAAAAATAATAATAATAAAATAAATAAATAAATAAATAAAAGTACAAAGAGCATCAAAACACATTTTATCAAAGAAAGAAAAAAAAAAAAAAAACTCGTCCGTTAATAAAATGTCTCGAATTTCACTTTTAATCCGTTGCCAGTTGTTAAATATAAATAAAGAATAAAATGTTCTCGTGAATGAAAAATTTTTGTTACAAAAAAAATCGTCTGCCAAAAAAAAAATAATAATAATAATAAATAAAATAAAACAAATGAATAAATAAACAAAAAATCGTCTGCACAGTCAGTCATTTTTTTTCTGAGCCTGCATTTCCGCCATGTTTGCGGAGTCGGAGTCGGAATCAGAGTCCTCACAGAAGATTATTCAGAAAAGTACTTTACAAACATTATTTATCAAAACCATTTTCTTACAAAGTTAGTTTGAAGGAAATCCGACTTTAAGTTCAGGATCAACATTCAACTTAAATTCCCCGTAGACGCTAATGTTAATTTTTTTTTCTGAACGGTTCAATATTGAACGAAAAATGGTTCAAATCAAAAAGCGAAATATGGGAATGTATGGAAAGCCTCTCCGAGATCTTTCAAACAAAAAAAAGTTTATTCCATTCGGACGGTTCACTCAAAAGTTATTAGGTGGGGAAAGGTTGCTTGAACGGTTCAATGTTGAACGAAAAAGTGTTCAAATTGAAAATTTAAATACGGTAATGAAGTATCCTTGCTGAGATCCTTCGAACAAAAAAAAGTTTATTTAAATCGGACTGTTCACTCAAAAGTTATTAGGGGTGACAGCTTGTTTGAGCGGTTCAATGTTGAACGAAAAATTGTTCAAATCGAAAATGTAAATACGGGAATGAAGTATCCTTGATAAGATCTTTCGAACAAAAAAAAGTTTGTTCAAATCGGACTGTTCACTCAAAAGTTAGCATCGCGGGACAGGTTGTTTGAACGGTTCAAAGTTGAACCAAAAATTGTTCAAATCGAAAAATCAAATATGGGAATGAGCTGTACTCGCCGAGATCTTTCGAACAAAAAAAGTTTATTCCATTCGGACGGTTCACTCAAAAGTTATTAGGTGGGGAAAGGTTGCTTGAACGGTTCAATGTTGAACCAAAAATGTTCAAATTGAAAATTTAAATACGGTAATAAAGTATCCTTGCCGAGATGCTTCGAACAAAAAAAGTTTGTTTAAATCGGACTGTTCATTCAAAAGTTATTAGGGGTGACAGCTTGTTTGAACGGTTCAATGTTGAACGAAACATTGTTCAAATCGAAAATGTAGATACGGGAATGAAGTATCCTTGAAAAGATCTTTCGAACAAAAAAAAGTTTGTTCAAATCGGACTGTTCACTCAAAAGTTAGCATCGCGGGACAGGTTGTTTGAACGGTTCAAAGTTGAACCAAAAATTGTTCAAATCGAAAAATAAAATATTGGAATGAGCTGTACTCGCCGAGATCTTTCCAACAAAAAAAAAATTTGTTCAAACCGGAATGTTCATTCAAAAGTTATTAGGGGGGGACAGACAGACAGACCGACAGACCGACCGACCGACCGACCGACACACAAATTCCCCATCTCAATACCCTACTTTCAAATTTTTATTTTTTAGCCTACTTTCCCGTTAAAAATAAAAGAGACGAAAAAAGCATTAAAATTGGCTTACTGCATCTAAAAAATGTCGCCAAGTCCAAAAAATATCGCCAAGTCCAAAAAATATCGCCAAGTAAAAAAAAGTCAAAAAGAAACAAAAAAATGAAATAAATATCGAAAAATTAAAAATTTGAAAGTAGGGTATTGAGATGGGGAATTTGTGTGTCGGTCGGTCTGTCGGTCTGTCGGTCGGTCGGTCTGTCGGTCTGTCTGTCCCCCCCTAATAACTTTTGAATGAACATTCCGATTTGGACAAACTTTTTTTTGTTGGAAAGATCTCGGCGAGTACAGCTCATTCCCATATTTGATTTTTCGATTTGAACAATTTTTGGTTCAACTTTGAGCCGTTCAAACAACCGGTCCCGCGATACTAACTTTTGAATGAACAGTCCGATTTGAACAAACTTTTTTTTGTTCGAAAGGTCTTTTCAAGGATACTTCATTCCCGTATCTACATTTTCGATTTGAACAATTTTTTGTTCAACATTGAACCGTTCAAGCAACCTTTCCCCACCTAATAACTTTCAAGTGAACCGCCAAGCCCAAAAAATATCGCCAAGCCCAAAAAATATCGCCAAGCCCAAAAAATATCGCCAAGCCCAAAAAATATCGCCAAGTCCAAAAAATATCGCCAAGCCCAAAAAATATCGCCAAGTCCAAAAAATATCGCCAAGCCCAAAAAATATCGCCAAGCCCAAAAAATATCGCCAAGTCCAAAAAATATCGCCAAGCCCAAAAAATATCGCCAAGTCCAAAAAATATCGCCAAGCCCAAAAAATATCGCCAAGTCCAAAAAATATCGCCAAGCCCAAAAAATATCGCCAAGCCCAAAAAATATCGCCAAGTCCAAAAAATATCGCCAAGCCCAAAAAATATCGCCAAGCCCAAAAAATATCGCCAAGCCCAAAAAATATCGCCAAGTCCAAAAAATATCGCCAAGCCCAAAAAATATCGCCAAGTCCAAAAAATATCGCCAAGCCCAAAAAATATCGCCAAGCCCAAAAAATATCGCCAAGCCCAAAAAATATCGCCAAGCCCTAAAAATATCGCCAAGCCCAAAAAATGCCCTAAAAATATCGCCAAGCCCAAAAAATATCGCCAAGTCCAAAAAATATCGCCAAGTCCAAAAAATATCGCCAAGTTAAAAAAAAGCCAAAAAGAAATAAAAAGGTAAAATGAATATCGAAAAAATAAAAATTTGAAAGTAGGGTATTGAGATGGAGAATTTGTGTGTCGGTCTGTCGGTCGGTCGGTCGGTCTGTCTGTCCCCCCCTAATAATTTTTGATTGAACATTCCGATTTGAACAAATTTTTTTTTGTTGGAAAGATCTCGGCGAGTACAGCTCATTCCCATATTTGATTTTTCGATTTGAACAATTTTTGGTTCAACTTTGAACCGTTCAAACAACCTGCCTCGCGATACTAACTTTTTAATGAACAGTCCGATTTGAACAAACTTTTTTTTGTTCGAAAGATCTTATCAAGGATACTTCATTCCCGTATTTACATTTCCGATTTGAACAATTTTTCGTTCAACATTGAACAGTTCAAGCAACCTTTCCCCACCTAATAACTTTTAAGTCAACCGTCCGAATTGAATAAACTTTTTTTTGTTCGAAAGATCTTATCAAGAATACTTCATTCCCGTTTTTAAATTTCCGATTTGAACAATTTTTCGTTCAACATTGAACCGTTCAAACAAGCTCTCACACCTAATAACTTTTGAATGAACAGTCCGATTTAAACAAACTTTTTTTTGTTCAAAAGATCTCGGCAAGGATGCTTCATTACCGTATTTAAATTTTCAATTTGAACATTTTTTTCGTTCAACATTGAACCGTTCAAACAACCTTTCCCCACCTAATAACTTTTTCGTGAACCGTCCGAACTGAATAAACTTTTTTTTTGTTCGAAAGATTTTGGAGAGGTTCATTCCTATATTTCACTTTTCAATTTGAACCATTTTTCGTTCAATGATGAACCGTTCAGAAAAAATGTTAACATGAGCGCCTACGGAGAAATTTAAATTGAATGTTGATTCTGAACTTCAAGGCGGATTTCCTTCAAACTAACTTTGCAAGAAAATGGTTTTGTTAAATAATGTATTGTAAAGTACTTTTCTGAATAATCTTCTGTGAGGACTGATTCCTTTTCCGACAACGCAAACATGGCGGAAATGCAGGCTC
The DNA here is from genome assembly GCA_038373865.1 of Uloborus plumipes. Lineage (NCBI taxonomy): Eukaryota > Metazoa > Arthropoda > Arachnida > Araneae > Uloboridae > Uloborus > Uloborus plumipes. Next base: position 16,319 of record JAXGGA010002305.1, read on the forward strand.
AGAAAAAAGGACTGACTTGTCAGACGATTTTTTGTTTATTTATTTATTTGTTTTGTTTAATTTATAACTATTGTTTTTTTTTTTTTGGCAGACGATTTTTTTTGTTAACAAAAATTTTTCATTCACGAGAGCATTTTATTCTTTATTTATATTTATTAACTGGCAACGGATTAAAAATGAAATTCGAGACATTTTATAACGATTTTTTTTCTTTCTTTGATTAAATGTGTTTTGATGTTCTTTGTTCTTTTATTTATTTTTTTTTCTTTTGAAAACGGTTGTGGAATTTTTCTACGGAAGAACTATGACAGTTACGTTCTTTAAATGGTGCGACAAAACTTTATTTACTCGTTTATTTACTTTTTACGTGTCTATTTCATCTGATGAGAGGGGTATATTTTGCTTTTAGAAATCAGCTTTAAGTGCTATAAAGGTATGTTTGACATAATTTTCAGTTTCAGATAATTAATAGAATATTGATCAGATGCTAGAATGCCGATATCGATGTACGGGAAAGTAGGCTCGTTTAGTTCTTGACAGAACTTCTTGTTCGATATTCATTTTACCTTTTTATATTTTTAACTTGGCGATATTTTTTGGACTTGGCGATATTTTTTTAACTTAGCGATATTGTTTGGACTTGGCGATATTTTTTTAACTTGGCGATATTTTTTTGACTTGGCGATATTTTTTAGATGCATTAAGCTACTTTTTATACTTCTTTCGTCTTTCTTTTATTTTTAACGGGAAAGTAGGCTAAAAATAATATTGAAGTTGTTTATAGACATTGCGGCAGAAAAATGGGTTGGATAAGTGGTAGAATATCACCAGTTGTGGTTGGCTATATGAGTAAGAAATAAAGCATGTTTGGTAGAAGAGGAAAAACATTTTATTCAACAGTTGGGTACAAAAGGAAAAAAAGCATAAATTAAGCATATGAGAATTTATTTTAAAGAAAAGATGTTTCCTTGAACGAAAATTGCTTTTAAAATAAGGTTTGGTTTCTTGCGATGACTATCAACGTTGGACACTTTTGGGCATGGGGCCAATGAGGCTATTAATAAGAAACCGGGGAGTTCCGTCCTACTACTCCAGACCATGGGGCGGTGATAGCCCGATCGGTAAAGCGTCGTACTCGTGACCGGAGGGACCCGGGTTCGATCCCAGCCAATCAAAGATCCACCGTCTTGATTAATGGTGGCTGGGGGATGTTAAAAATGTCGTGGTCACAAAGTCCTCCAAGTGAAACGATACCTCTGGGGGTGCTGGGCCAAGGGTTTGCTCGACCCTTGGTCTGGTTCAAAAATAACAGCTCTCTTCAGGGTCCTATCCCGGTTAAACCACGAGTTGTGAAGGGTACGAGGACCCTGGAGTGTGTGAAGTGAAGTGAAGTACTCCAGACCAGTTTCTTCAAGATTATTATCTGAAGACTCCGGGCTGTTGTGCCTTGGTCTGAATGGACTTGTCCCAAACGTTTCAGGGTCAATCCATATGAGATCATACAGACCATGTTGCTCACTATTTTTGATTTTTAAAACTTTTTGCCTGTTAATTAAATGTTATATTGGGAGCATGAAACAATTCTTTAAAAAATTTTAAACCTTCAGAATTTTTTTTTGGCAAGCACTTTTCAGTAGCTGCGGAAGCGACTTTTCGTGAAAAGAGTACTTTGTGAAGATGCTTATAACTTTTTTATATATAAATATATCAAAATGATTTAAAAACCACTTGATTGAACAAAAAAGGATCTAAATTTCTATACCAGTTATTTTTCTGATAATTAGTAACAAATTTGTGTAAAATTGGCTTAAAAATAAGATTTTTTGTGTGAAATTTTACATTTTTGGCATAAAAATATTAGTAGAAGGAATTAAGACTCACCCTTACTTTTTTTCCCTTGAATAGATATCTCATAGGACTATTCCCAGAAGTAGTGTGGAACATTTGAAGACAGTCCTTTTTTTTATATAATTTGTCAAACTTGGCATTTTGGAGAAAAAATGCTAACTTTGAGATTTAATATCTGAAAAGGGACTGAATGAAAATTTACAAAAATTTAACTGGATAACCTTCTTATAGTAGTAAATATGTAGAAAAATTGTTATGAGTGATATCGTTCTAGTTTTAGAGATATGAAGCCGCGAAGTTGACTGAAAAATCTCATTTATTTTGATGCCAAAAAATCATCACATAATGCAAAATTAATTATTCTCATAATATTAGATGAGTTTTTTGTAGTATAAACTAACCCTTTTACCAAAACATATAATATTTAAATTTATTTTCCATTTACAGAAAGAAATAATTTAGATATTATGCTTTTATAAATAAATTTTTTTCTACGTGTTAGTCATAAAAACATGATTTTCCACTCTAAAGCTGGGCTTTCACGGTCTTCATGCATCTAGTAAGCAAAGGACAATTATAGTTTTAATCTAACCTACAACTCTTCATTCATTTTTAAAGTTTAAAGCGTTAAAACCCCCCTACAGCACCAAAAAGTCGCTCAAAATCCAAATTTAAGCTCTAGATCCTGCCATTTTCCGTGAGACTGCGTCTGCATAACAGCAGAAAATGGCGGACGTATTTTCGCGAAAAAGGGTAGGATCTAGAGCAGTGTTTCCCAACCTTTTCAAGCTCATCACCCCCTTCAAGATGCTGACTGACACCTATCGCCCCCCCCCTTCTTTTTTCTTCCTCGAAAAAACCATAATTTGGAGCAAGTGAATATCTATAATATTAAAAATATAAGTACCTAACTTAAATTTGAAGTAAAATGTAAGCAATAAAGATACTATAACTAATCACTTTTAAACTAAAAATATTAATGAATAAATAAAATACCTTTATTTTTTTTCTTTCACGAAGCGAACTGATATAATCATTTGAAGGGAAACATTTAACTAAGATCATTGATGTACTTATCAAAAAACAGAAGTACATTTTTCAAGAAATTATTTTCTTTTGTTCGCTGGAATCTGGGTAAAATCATTGAAATAAAAAATTGGAAGGAAAATAAATTGAAAATCCGAAAATTCATAAAATTGACAGTGAATGATAAAATATTCACTAAGGTTAATCCGAGGTGCAAAGAGGAAGCGCTTGAACTTCAATTTGTTTCTTTCTTAACGTGTAATTAATTGTCTGAGCACTGAACAAGCGGTTTCGTACATATTTACAATTTCGGTTTTTGTTACCCTTTTTTACTGCTATTTTCTCTTCTAAAATATACTTAAATAATAAAATATACCTAAATAATAAAATATACTTAACGGGCGATAGGGGGGTGTATACCCATCGCCCCCCTATCGCCCGTTAAGAATTTACCGGTTCTTTAGGTACTTATATTTTTAATATTATAGATGTTCACTTGCTCCAAATTATGGTTTTTTCGAGGAAGAAAAAAGAAGGCGGGGGGCGATAGGGGTCAGTCAGCATTTTGAACGGGGTGATGAGCTTGAAAAGGTTGGGAAACACTGCTCTAGATCCTGCCCTTTTTCGCGAAAATACGTCCGCCATTTTCTGCTGTTATGCAGACGCAGTCTCACGGAAAATGGCAGGATCTAGAGCTTAAAAATTTGGATTTTGAGCGACTTTTTGGTGCTGTAGGGGGGTTTTAACGCTTTAAACTTTAAAAATGAATGAAGAGTTGTAGATTAGATTAAAACTATAATTGTCCTTTGCTTACTAGATTCATGAAGACCGTGAAAGCCCAGCTTTAGAGTGGAAAATCATGTTTTTATGACTAACACGTAGAAAAAAATTTATTTATAAAAGCATAATATCTAAATTATTTCTTTCTGTAAATGGAAAATAAATTTAAATATTATATGTTTTGGGTAAAAGGGTTAGTTTATACTACAAAAAACTCATCTAATATTATGAGAATAATTAATTTTGCATTATGTGATAATTTTTTGGCGTCAAAATAAATGAGATTTTTGTCAACTTCGCGGCTCCATATCTCTAAAACTAGAACGATATCACTCATAACAATTTTTCTACATATTTACTACTATAAGAAGGTTATCCAGTTAAATTTTGTAAATTTTCATTCAGTCCCTTTTCAGATATTACATCTCAAAGTTAGCATTTTTTCTCCAAAATGCCAAGTTTGACAAATTATATAAAAAAAAGGACTGTCTTCAAATGTTCCACACTACTTCTGGGAATAGTCCTATGAGATATCTATTCAAGGGAAAAAAAGTAAGGGTGAGTCTTAATTCATTCTACTAATATTTTTATGCCAAAAATGTAAAATTTCACACAAAAAATCTTATTTTTAAGCCAATTTTACACAAATTTTTTACTAATTATCAGAAAAATAACTGGTATAGAAATTTAGATCCTTTTTTGCTCAATCAAGTGGTTTTTAAATCGTTTTGATATATTTATAAATTAAAAAGTTATAAGCATCTTCACAAAGTACTCTTTTCACGAAAAGTCGCTTCTGCAGCTACTGAAAAGTGCTTGCCAAAAAAAATTCTGAAGGTTTAAAATTTTTTAAACCATTGTTTCATGCTCTCAATATAACAGTTAATTAACAGGCAAAAAGTTTTAAAAATCAAAAATAGTGAGCAACATTATTTAGTTTTCCTGTATGATTTCGCATGGATTGACCCTTCAGCCACATCTGCGGCGGCCATCTTCAGTGGCTGGACAGGGAAGATTCCTCTCGACAACTCGTGAAAACCAGTCATCGATCGGAAATTTCCCTGGAAGCTTCGTCAACGTTACTGAAGATGGCAGTAGCAGATGCGGTCGAAACGCTTGGGACAACTCCATTCAGACCACGGCACAACAGCCCGGAATCTTCATATATTAATACTGACATCGGCCGTGAAAGAGTTCCTTCAGTTTTTTCAAGCTTTTTGAAAGTTTGTGGGGGTGGTTAGGGGTCAGTAACTCATGTTCTAAGAATGTGTCAAATATGCTGCACTGGTTTTGTGTCATACCATGAAATCATGGGTAAATCCTTAAGTCAGAAGGACTACAAAAGATGTAAATATCTCTTCTACAAATCAACTCCTAAGAATTTCATTTAGAATGACGTGGTGATTGATGTGCCTATCAATTGAAATTTCAGCAACGACCACCGTTCGGGCACCAACAAATCTGACACTTCCGTTCACTAACAGAGTATTATTTTTAGTGCGCTGCTCCTTCCTGATAAAAATACGCTTATTATCAATATGAACAGAAAGCGGGACTCCTCATAGAAAATAATAACGTGTCTTTCGGTTGTTTACCTTTTCACCTGCTCTCTTGTCCCCCCCCCCAGGGTACACGACTGCGTTTTTCTGCTAACGAAATGCATGCTATTGTCTTTAAGCATACACATCAACATCATGGAGCCAATTTCGGTCAATCTGAGTGGAAATGGTGGTGTCCCTAGTCAGCAGAAGTTGTTGTTGAAGAAAGGTGGCATTCATATTTCGGTTTTCTGATCCGGTAACGTTAATTGTCGATCGTAATCGGGCGTTATTCTACCTCTACGACCTTGCCCTGGTCATCAGCCAGCATTTCCGGTTGCCAAAAAAAAAAAAAAAAAAATCCAGATCCCGGAGATCTCACGATGTAAAACTCAAGATTCGCCAAGCTGCTATGTTTAAATAACTTTGGCGTGACTTCAGACTCATAAAAACGTATCAATTTCTGCATAGCGATCATTGCTTTTCGCTTGATCTTGCAATTAGTTAAAATCCGAATTTCATTTGCTACCACTAAAGTGTCGTTTTAGGCACTCGTTGAGCCTGTCTCAAAAAACATAGTTGAGATTATAATCAAAAGTGCATTAAACCCATATGCTGAAGTAATACTTACCGCGAAAAGAGTTTCGTTTCTCATACCTGTTTTGAGTGTTTACAGGAAGCGAGTGATGAACTTTCATGAAAAATGTCAAAATATTCCTACATTCGCTGATCATGCTACATGATTTGTATAATAGCTTGATCAAGAATCATTTTCAGATTTTGTCTAAATAATATTTGTCATTCTATAGAAAAGCTAGGCCTTATATGCTATGCCTAGGGAAAGTATGGTATAATTCTGATATTTTTTTCTTAGCCTAAATTACAATTATATACATATTAGCATTACCGTAAAACAGTGGCGGATCCAGACTATGGATTTGGGAGGGGAACTTTTGCAGAAACTGTTTATTGGGGGGGGGGGGATATTAAATGAACTCTCAAAAATATTTGAACATAAAGCTCTTTCTTTTTGCAGCGCGCTTTTTAATAAAGAATTAAATGCAATACAAATTTTGTTCGTCACAAATTCTCAGATATTAATTTCAATCCCCGTTTGTTTATTGTTGAACTTTTTAAATAAGAAAAAAACATCAGCAGAAATTATGAAATATAAAGAGCAATTTAACAGAAAATAAATACAAATGTGATTAAGCGAGTTTGTGGCCACAAACACTTAGAAAAAAAGATTGCTGGAAAAACCGACCTTCTCTTGTTTGAATTTACTAAGTAACGTTTCAAAAAATTATAATACAACATTGAATGGCAATATATACAAATATATACAAATTTATGCATAAATTTAAAGGTAAAGGCGATGATTCTTTGATGTCGCAAAACGATTTAACACATTATTTGGGTCAATTTGTATATCTTGATGGATGTACAGAAGTGCTAGTCCGACAAGTCTCTTTTGCACCATAGTCGATCTGGTCCAGGACTTGAGTCGTCGTAGAGAAGAAAAGGACCTTTCTGCACTTGCATTGCTAGCTGGCAAAGTGCATAAGACTTGAAGAAGAATATAGATTGTCGGAAAGACGTCTTTGTCACACATATTTAATGCTTCTATTGCTCTATATGGTTTTACACTACATTCTTTGTGCTTCCACTTTTGTTGCCATAAGCTTATTTCTAGTGTAAGCTTCATCATTTGCACTTCCTCAGCATCTTTAAACAATGACGAAAATCTTCGGACGAGGCTCTGACTAAATCCCTCTACGTTATCCATGTCGGCAACCAACTGAGGAAGTAAAAGTGGCAATTTAAAGGCCTCCAAGACTTCTGTGGAAGATCTTCTTTCTAAGTCTGAGTATATGTTTTCTAAAAGAGGTATATATGTAGTAATTCAAAAATAGTCTTGAGGACTTTCAGTCGAATAGTTCGGTCTTTGTGGGGCGACCACAACTTTGGAGCTTCTTTATTTCAACATTAAGGGTGTTCGCCATTTTACTGATATCGGCAAAAATAATCGCAAACTGTTTTTCTGAATTAGAATGTCTCAGTTGGAACTCTTGAATTAAATGTTTTACAAGTTCCCCAGCTTTTGCCTAGTCAAAAGACTCTTTTTGCAGTAATAAACTCAAAGGAAGTGTGCATGATAGAATGTCACTGAGACAAAATAAACCAAATATAAATTCAGTGTCACACAGAGCTCCTGATAGTATGGACGCTTTTCCTGCTAAAACTTTATCTGTCCATTCAATAATTTCATCCAAAACCTTAACTATAAATGGTAAATTGGCAATGAAATGTAGCACCCCATCGTGCCTCTCAACCCACCTAGTTTCGCATGGACGCTTTAGTTTTCCAGCAATATAGTCATTGAGAGCCAGGCGCGGATCCACAGGGGGGGGGGGAACTGGGGGAACGTTCCCCCCCCAAATGCCAAGGTGCATAAAAATTTTTAGAACAGAGGAAAGGAAAATAATTTCGTTTTTCAGATTCCTTTCGTTTTTATATTTGAGATATGGCTCCCAAAAATTTTAAGTGGCACCAAAGTTTTTGATTTATGACGTCATTACTGTCCAATCGCATTTAAGGGTTTTTTGAGTTGAGTTTAGGGGGGGGGGGCATTTTTAAGAGTCGGCAATCCTGTGTTTCGTGTTTAATGTGCTTATTCTGTGCTGTACAATACCACCACAACTATAACAGATTTATTTGTGATAGCTACGTTTTATTTTCAAGGGTTTTTTTTTTTTGCTGATGAGAACTGTTCTGCAGCTATCTTCTTTTCCTCATGGTAAGTCTAACATAATTCAATGCTGCAGGCTAGAAATTACGGAAAAAATTCTTAGTAGAATTTCGCTTTCGGGTTTTTTTTTCTATAATTTTTGATGAAACACCCGACATTTCATCTAAAGAACAAGTTACGCTGGTTCTGAGATATGTCCACTTTGGTGAAAGCGCGGAAATCAGGGAAGACTTTGTATCTTTCATTGATGCGTTTGACGACATGAAATCCGCCAGAAAATGTGATGATAATTCCAAGGATTCCGACTCAGATAACACTATTATTGATAAAATTACTCAATCCCATTCTACCAACGCAGAAACTGAATTGTCATTGACAGGGAAGTCAATTGAGAAATACTTAAGTTTATGGTTGTAGCATGGGGTCATAATTGCATTTTTTGCTGCTGTTTGTAGTTCCTTAACAGCACCTTTGCTGTCTGATGTCATAACTGAACAACCATCTGTACCAATGCCCACACATTTATCAAGGGGGAGATGTAAGGACTGGAGCTCTCGAAGAACAATTTGACCTAGAGACTTCCCTGTCAATGACAATTCAGTTTCTGCGTTGGTAGAATGGGATTGAGTAATTTTATCAATAATAGTGTTATCTGAGTCGGAATCCTTGGAATTATCATCACATTTTCTGGCGGATTTCATGTCGTCAAACGCATCAATGAAAGATACAAAGTCTTCCCTGATTTCCGCGCTTTCACCAAAGTGGACATATCTCAGAACCAGCGTAACTTGTTCTTTAGATGAAATGTCGGGTGTTTCATCAAAAATTATAGAAAAAAAAACCCGAAAGCGAAATTCTACTAAGAATTTTTTCCGTAATTTCTAGCCTGCAGCATTGAATTATGTTAGACTTACCATGAGGAAAAGAAGATAGCTGCAGAACAGTTCTCATCAGCAAAAAAAAAAAAAAAAAAAAACCCTTGAAAATAAAACGTAGCTATCACAAATAAATCTGTTGTAGTTGTGGTGGTATTGTACAGCACAGAATAAGCACATTAAACACGAAACACAGGATTGCCGACTCTTAAAAATGCCCCCCCCCCCCCTAAACTCAACTCAAAAAACCCTTAAATGCGATTGGACAGTAATGACGTCATAAATCAAAAACTTTGGTGCCACTTAAAATTTTTGGGAGCCATATCTCAAATATAAAAACGAAAGGAATCTGAAAAACGAAATTATTTTCCTTTCCTCTGTTCTAAAAATTTTTATGCACCTTGGCATTTGGGGGGGGGGGGGGAACGTTCCCCCAGTTCCCCCCCTGTGGATCCGCGCCTGCCGTAAAATGGGGTGAATCGGAACACTTTTCAGATTTGATTGTAAAAAAAGCAGTTTAAAGATTTTTTTTAATTTGATTTTTTGGGTAAAAACTTCGGTCTTGCTTTACTTTTGATATTCCAAGCAAAGACAAAACATTTTGAACAATTATTATTAAAATATATAGGAAATTATGGGTGTTCCGAATCACCCCGCTGATAGGGGTCAATCGGAACACATGTTAAAATTTTTATTTTTTTCAATTTAACCTGTAATAGGTCTCACAAACATGAGTAATATTGATGGGGGAGAATAAGAACAGATAATTACTTTCAAATAAATGTATAATGTCAATACCAGTAAACGATTATAATTTGTCAAAATTCAAAATTATTTTGAACTTATGAAAAATGAAAAGTAATTTTAAGAAATGCTTTTGAATTGAAATACAAAGATGTAACATGAATGGAAATCACTCATGTCGTCCACAAATATGTAGTTGTCCTTAAAACTAGCAATTGTGACTTGGTTTAAGTTTTTTCATGACATCTGCTGGGATGAACTCTGCCTTTTCTTTAGTTTCTTGAACTTTCTGGGTTTCGGGGATTGTCCTGAAAGATTTTTTCGCTTATTCATCACTGACTGTGTGCTGGATTTTTACTATATTAAGTCTATGTGACTTTCCCCAGCTTATTTTAAGTAAAAAGAAGTCTCTTGGAGAAAAAATCTTTTGAAATCTGAAAACTTTTTGTCATTCTAAGATCTAGTTGCTCACGAGAATGGAAAAACAGTAATAAATCCTTGTCCTTGTCTTGATTAGAAGAATTGGGGTTAGAATCTTGATTTTTCAAAGTTTCCTTCAAATAAGTTTGAATTGGAACAGCAGAACTAAGTGTTCCGATTCACCCCGCAAATTTTTTTCCTATGGCATTTTTCAGAATTCTTCATTTTTATGACACAATTCATAAAAAATGTAAATTCTAATGTGGTATTCTGTTGTTCAGATACATGTATAGTTGAAACATACCACTCTTAGTTTTTAAATATAAGAAAGTTAGTTCTCGCATATGAAGTTTTGCAGTTTATGAAAATGTGATGTTTTCTAGCATTCCAAGTGTAGCCCTCCTTAGAAGCTAGTAGCGTTGCCAGAGTGACAAAAGTAATTTTTTCCTACTTCCTATGATCTTACCTTTCTATAAAAAAATTAATGGCGAAAAATACCCAATAGTATATTTATGAAGAATTTCTTTGTACAGTCGGGAAGTTTTGTTCCGATTAACCCTGCTCTTCCTATACACCCCGTTTTACGGTATATACAATACCTAGGAATTATATACATATTTTGCCAGAAACATATATACCATAGCATCACATTTAGAAATGAGTGCTTTGAATGTATTTATCTTTAACTCTAATAATAGCATTTGCATTCGTAAAAAAGCCACCAAGGCAATGAGTAAATAAATAAATAAAAAAGAAAAGACTGAGAAAAGAAGTTTCCCCGAAGAAGGCAATCTTGAAGGGACAGTTGCATACGAGAACGGAGCAAAGAAAGTCAAATTCAATTTTCCTCTTTGTTACAAGAACGGAATGGAATGTCAATTTCCTATGAATTTCCGAAACACATCTGCGGAGGAAAAAAATCATCAAACAATGAATTCCCATTGTTATCAAACAAAATGAAAATTCAATACATGTAAGCTTTATCATGTATGTGCCCCGCATCGATTGAGAAATTTTCTAAGCATCGTAAATAGCATTCATTCAGAAATATTTCGAAAAATAAAAGATCTGCGTTTTTATTACATTGAATATTTTTTCTGAAGTACATATTTCTCTATATTCTCGGAAATATCTGGAATGAAACATGTTGTTTAAGTATGGGTGTTGTGATGTTTTCGTACGATGTAAAGCTGAATACATGTATATCATTATTTCAGAAAACTTGATGGCTTTCATACCGGTTTTAAGGACATTGAGTAGTATTATAGGCTAACAAAGGTCGTACTGTAAACAACTACCGTCCATGTTAGACAAACATTTATACAAGACTAGAAGATAATTTTATGAATTGTAGAATTGTTAATTATCAATGCTCCAGAAAATCGTGCTGAATTTAATGTTAAAAAATAATTTTTGTCAGCCTTTTGGATCCCACAGAGCGTTACAGAGATTTGATAAAGCAACATGAAAGCTTTACAATGTAGAAAAAGCTATGGAATAGCTTATAAACTACATAGACAATGTTTTTAAAACTTTATTAAAATCATAAAACATTACCTATCACTCATAACGTTACACTAGTTTAATCAGTGAAGTTACTCCATTGCATTAGAGGCAGCTTTGGATGCAAAATGTTACTACCGCTTTGCCGGAATAAAGTTACGCAATTTTTTTTACAGTTCGTGTATTTTTTTTTTAGTGTCATTGTGCCATTTGTAGAGTCCTTTTATTGTCCAAGTCACATAGATCACACATAAATCTTCTTACAATGTGAAGTACAGCAAGATTTTTTTTTTATTAAAGTATGTTTCCCTTGCACCTCAAAACTCGATTTTTTTTTTACATGTTTTGTGTATCCCGAATTATTATCTTATTACCCCGAAATTCAAATTATACGCAATATTTTTAAGAAGTAGAGTTTAATAGTGTTGACCCTATAATTATTGCTTTTGCACACATGTAAAGATTTTACTTGTTACCTACAAGTTGTTTAATGAATAAATGGGCCAACAAATAAGTAAATAAATGAAAATGAATAGGGGTTAAAGACTCAAAGACAACTCGCAGAACTCGTCGGCTAAGAGTTCAAAAGTATTGTACTCTTAGCCGACGTATAGCTGTTCACAAAAATAAAGTTCACGAGGAAATATCAATATTCGTTCTCTAAACGGTAAAAAACGACTCATGTCAAATCGAGAACCAAATCTGAAAAACAAATTTGTGTCTTTTTGTTGAAGTCAAATAAAATTGGAATATGATACGATACATCTCTCTTATATTTCGCTGACTTTCCGTATGGACTCCTGTTTCGCCATATAAAATTTGCGCTCGCAGTTTATCTGTTTATTTATTTATTTCGCTGTTAAAAAGAAAGTTGAGAGGTGTTCTTATATTTTGAGGGTAAACCACATATTAAAGCTTTTTGAAATACTTCCTAAAACTGTTCTGCCTGTACATCATTGAAGAAAAAAACCATACATCATATTTAAATACAATTTATTCTAGATGTACATAAAATATATCCTCGGGTATACTTACATTTACTCAATTCTTCATAATATGAGGGCTTTTCCCCGCGCATATTAAATGTTTTCAATTTTCCAATAAATATTTCACCAAATTTGGATATTGGTGAATGTTTGTTCTCAAGTTACCCCCATCATTCTTAAATGACATTTATTTTTGTAATTCTAATTACTTTATAAAAATCCAGCAGTTGAATAATTGAAAGAAAAATTATAAAATACAATATTTGTTTAATGTTCACCGAGTGATAACTCTAAGAAACTGCGTCTTTCATTTCAATGATGATAGACATCCCCCAAAGTTAATTTACAAGTACGCTAAAGCTACTTATAATGATTTTTATGTCTACACTGTTTATGCAGGTAAGCTAGCTACCAGACTTTTCAAAAAAAAAGAAAAAAAAATCATCTTCCCTATACGTTTTGTATGACACTTAGCGTGATGTGTTTCAATTAATCTGTTTTTACATTTTGCTCGCGTATGTATGGATTTCATTTACGATAATGAGCAATCCTTTTTCAGTTTTGATATACATTTTTATATACACTGTTAGTGCAATGTTCCTGACTTAGCCCTTGATTAGAGGCGGTTACTCTCTGCTTTACACTGTTAGTTTTTAGATATAACTTAAATGCAAGTGTTTTTAACTTTTAAAAAGCTATTGCATACACTTGTGTAATTTTTTACTAACTATCCACGAAATTCGCTTAACCGCGGTTACAGTGCCTTATTAAACCGTAAAATAGGGTGAATCGGTACACTTTTCAGCTTTGATTGTAAAAAGAGTAGTTAAAAGATTTTTTTTATTTGATTTTTTTGGGTAAAAACTTCGGTCTTGCTTTGTTTTCGATATTCCAAGCAAAGACAAAACAATTTGAACAGTTATAATATATATATATATATAGGAATTTAGAGGTGTTCCGAATCACCGGGCTGATAGGGGTCAATCGGTACACATGCTAAAATTTTTATTTTTTTCAATTAAACCTGTAATAAGTCTCAGAAACATGAGCAATACTGATTGAGGAGAATAAGAACAGACAGTTACTGTCAAATAAAAGTTTATTTTCTATACCAGTAAGCGTTTATGATTAGTCAAAATTCAAAATAGTTTTGAACTTATGAAAGTTAAAATTAATTTTAAGAAATGCTTTTGAATTTAAATACAAAGATTTAACATAAATTGAAGTCACTCATGTGTCCACAAATATGTACTTGTCCTTAAAACCCGCAATTGTGGCTTGACTTAAGTTTTTTCATTACATATTCTGGGATGAAGGCTGCCATTTCTTTAGCTTCTTGGGGACCGTCCTGTAAGATTTTCCCACTTATTCATCACTTCTGTGAGCTGAACTTTAGTTACATAAAGTCTGTATGATTTTCCCAATGTATTTTAAATAAAAAGAAGTCAAATCTTTTTTAATCTGCAACTTTCTGTCATTCTAAGATCTAGTTGCTCACGAGAAGTGGTAAGCGATAATAAATCCTTGTCCTTGTCTTTACTAGAAGAATCGGGGCTAGAATCTTGATTTTTCAAACCGATTCACCCCGCAAATCCTTATCCTATGACATTATGAAGAATTTTCCATTTTTATGCTACAATTAAAACATGTTGTCTATTCTAACGTGGTACCCTGCTGTTGAGATATATGTATAATAAAAAAATACTATTCTTAGGTTTGAAATGTAAAGAGGTCTGTATTTACATACAAAGTTTTGCAGACGATGAAAACTTGATGCTTTTTAGCGTCCTGCTTGCAGCTAGGCTCAGAAGCCAAAATCGTTGCCAGAATTACAAAAATAGCTTTTTCCTAGTTCTTGTGATATTACTTTTCTATAAAAAATTTAACTTCCAAAAATACTCGACGGTATACTTATGAAAAATGTCTTTGTATGATCAAGAAGTTTTGTTCCGAATCACCCAGCTGTTCCTACACCCATTTTGCGATACCTTAAAAAAAAAAAAAAAAAAAAAAAAAAAAATTGGCAGCATGCTTTTTTGCACGAAGTGATAACCTATCTGATTTTACGTTTTATTCTTTATGTACATTACACTACATTACAACCCAGGGTCTCCTGCACCTACTGCCCATGTAGTTCACCTGCTGAGTAGGGGCCCTGGAGACAGTTCAGGCTCAGTTGTAGCAGCTGAAGAATTTTTCACAAAGCGATACTTCATACACAACTATCAAGCTTACTTTTCTGCATCACGTTTCTCTCATCCGAAATTCCAATTAATTTCTATGCATAGTGGAGGACAGAATCTGCATCACTTACAAAAAATTAGAAAAGCAGCACGCTACCAATTAATTGTAAGCACGGGGCAGTTTTTTCTAGACCGTTTGCTTACGACTTTTCTGCTTTTAATTGTGACCTTTTTAAGTTAAACATAATATGCATGCAACTACATTTTACCCCCTGAGATAGACAAACAAATCTGTTTCTAAATTTGAAAGAAAAAAAATGTGTTTTTTTTTTGTTAATTTTATCCAAAATTGTACCAAATTTGTACCAAAAAAAAAAAAAAAATAAATAAAAGCGTCGTTAAACACACACACAGTATATTTGAAAGTACTCTTACATCAGCTTCTCGCATAAAACTTTTCAATTACAAATTATAAAAGCTTCAAGTTCAGCACAAAAAAAACCTCTCTTCAAAAACTCATCTTCTGAAATACTTCTCGATACAATATTATTTTCAAAGATTTAAAAATATCTTTAAAAAGGGAAATACAGTTGCCAGTCTTTGAACACAAATAAACGGCTGAAAATGATTTTGTCTAAAATCCCATTTTCACATTTTAAGCTTTTCTTAAGCGCCTTTTCATTTTGAGAGAGAATTGAGAATACTTTTTTCACTCTATAGCTAGGCCTCATTTTTTTTGCTCTAGCAAGGAAGTTGTTTTTACGAATAGGGACCTATATTTCAGATTTGAGAGATTTTTGGACTAAAAATATGTTTTCTGCTACAATATTTTTGGAGAGGATGCTCTGTATTTTTTTGTCCTTTTTCTTTCTCTTCTTCTGTTTTTTAGCAATGAACGAAAAAATACGGAAAATACAATCCGTTTATAAATGAAATAAAAATGCAAACAATTCCTTTAAGTTTAACAATAAATGTCCTTGGATGTTCGAGAATGTAAAGAAAATTCTAAGTGATTTTATGAATTTTGCTCTTTGTTCTTCTTTTAAAACATTTTCTTTTTTTTTGTATTTGAACCTTGATCATAATAATAGAAATAACAATAAACATTTAACACATTTTTTGTTTGCTAATCGTTTTACAATCACACATAACCAGCTAGAATTTATTTCTCTATTAATAGAGACAGTACATGCAAAACTTATGTGCTTTGAAAACTGAATATGATTTAAATTGTCCAGTTTTTTACCAGTTTTAATGGTGAAGAACTGGACTATCTTACTATCTACTGTAAAAGTATTTTTTTCTATGAAGCTTTCATTTTTGCTAGTCCGTAATAATCGCAAAAATTTAAATTTCGTGAAATATTTTTTTGCTGAGATGTTTTCCACTTTTTGGCTCTCTACATGTTAACTTCATGAAATCACCAATATCGTCATTTTTGTAAAAACTAATGCTCGCAATTCCTAGGGCTTTTACAGTATGCAATGCTCAACAATCTGCATTCTGCTTTTGTAGCATTCCTTTTGAACGCAGAGCATTTTGAACCATCGGTTAGACCACTCGGCTACTGAGACCTCTCACTCACAGATGCCCCCATGAAATCTACTCATGTACGTGTTGCTGCTTCAGTTGATGTGCATGCAAATTTGTTAGAGCGCTTTGTATTAGTTAAATAACTCACGCGGTAAAAACAATTTGAGTTTACCGCACGAAGTCTTTCAAATGAGGTTAATTTGCTCACCCTAGACATATGGTTAACATATATAAGTCGATATATATAACAGGCCTAATTCTGTACCTGAACAAAGCGACAATTTAGATTTGTGGTCAACTTTTTTTTTCTATACAGAAGTCATGAGCTTTGACATACATGAGGACTGCGTACTATGCGCTTTGCCTCCTGATAAGCACAGGACAGATTTACGGTACAGAGAGGTTGAAATAACATCTATGGGAAATTCGGGACTCGAACCCGCGACCTCTTGCTTACGAGGAGAAGACTGTACCCGTAGGTTACCGAGGCCTCCTTGTGGTCAACTTACAAGGGTGATCAACTTTACGGGTTTTGCTGCAATTTAATTTTCCAAAATTACTGTTGACTTTTTTTCTCCAGAAAATCAACAATTTCAGGCTTTTTTCGAATCAAAATGCCTTTAAAATTTTAAGAAATCATCCTGGAATGTTAGTTCTTTTAACTAAAAGGTATTTATTTTAAGATAGTTTTATATTTTATTTACGTGTGAAACATTTAATATAATTACTCTTATTGTATGTATGATCATTGTTGAAGAAAAAATGCTAAATTTGTTTGTAAACAACTGCGCTGTATCCTAAAAATTTAAAGAATATGCTAAAGACAGCTTTAGGGGATTAGAATTTTCTGTCACCGTAATAAAAATATATTTCAGATCAATTTATAAAGCAATGATTTCTTTAGGGGCACATCATTTTCAATTTAAGATTTAATACTGGGACAGACAATTTTTCTTTCCGCAAGAAAATCGAATTCACATAAATTTCAATTTTTAAACATCTTAGCTGATATTAAAATAGAAATGGGGAAGCTTGCTACACTGTAAAAAGATTTGTGTAAGGTTACCATTGTTAATATGGGTCTAACGTTGCCATTGTTAATATAGGTCTAACGTTACGATTGTTAATGGTTGTAACGTTGCACAACTTCTGGAGTAAGCTGTTTCGATTTTAAGAAAACTCTAGTTGTTGGAAGAAACTTCACGCAGCCGATGCATAGCTTCACCAAGAGTTTAAATTATTGGAAGTGTTATTCAAAGCGCATGCGTTAAGACAAACCTCCGCGCAGAGATCTTGAAGTCTTATGAACGTACCCAAGATGTGCCTAAAGCGGTCCAGTGGTCAAAGCACTTGCTATTCTCTGTACGCTGTACGTTTGGAAAGTGTACTGAAGAACCTGCTATTTTAGAAAACATGCATTTCAAATGTGCTTTGGATGCTCAACCTGATGTGAACATATAAGAACATATTGGGGGCACAATTGGGTACAATTGTGAAATCATTGCTGCAACGATTTTGGCTGAATACAGATTAGTTGGTTGAACTATATATTGTATGCATTTGTATATACCTAAAACATGCTGTAAATTTCCCAGCAATTTTGCAAGTGTCTGTTTAACTACTTTTAATAATTTCCAATAATTAGTTGTCGCAGTACGTTGTGTTTCAAATTAGGAAAAGCACTTTTATCAAACATAGGTTTTTTTATTCCTATTTTTAATTATAAAGAAAGTGCAAAATATTTATATCTTCCATCATAATTCTCTGTACATAGAAAATTTTATACGAAAAAAAATTACAAAAAAAGATTCCAATTAGTAGGTATAATCCTCGAAAATAATTCATTCTTCAATGTCTTGAAATTCAAATTAGTTATTAAAGTGTGTATTTCATACCAAATATTTTCTCTTTAAATGCTTTTGTTGTTTATAAAATGCTATTTTTGGGTAAAATAAGTTTTTTTTTCTTCTAGTTCACCTGCTGAAGTAGTAATATTTTGCTCCTAAGAAAGTAAGCTACTCATCATATTACAAAAGACATTGAACAATATTGAACATTTCCAGATATACTAAATAGTGAAAATCTTAATACATAATTTAAAGGTGTTTTGGGATAACAAAGAAACTTGGGAACCAGATATTTAAAAACTTCATTTATCATTTACGTGTAAATTAATTTTTTAAATGCGGCTATCACCTTTTGAGGAAATAAATCCAACTTCTTCACATCTTTTCTAATCCTTATAAAACTTTTCATTGGTAATTTAAATCACATGATTTTTTAACTTAGCAGTGAAAGGCTCTAACAAATTTCGGATAGTTTCCGAAACCATAACTATCACTGATAAATCAGGAATAAGATCTTAAATAACAATAACCAGAGGATTTTCCCACTTACTTTAACCAGAATGTCTTCTTTTATCACTTACCCCTTTCTATCGATGCTTTTGTCATCGCATTTCAATCTCTCAAAACGTGCTTTATCGCGTGCAGTTTCCTTCTTGCTCTTTTAGCTGATCTGTTCATATAGTCTTATCTTATTATTTCTATTGTTGTAGTAACGATAAGCTCTTTCTTACAGTAGACGGACTAAAATGCGTATTCTTATTTCAATGTCACAAGAATATAAGGAATTTTAATGTCCTGAATGGTGATATGAAACGAAAAATGAAAATAATATGTTTTGTGTTTTTACATAAACTTCATAGAGCTTTCCTAGGGTTATCTTAGTTTTCCTAGTTATATATGTGCAGTTAGGTAGATGTAACTTCTGTTTTATTATTAAACATTTAACTATTCTGCTTAAATAGGGGTCTATAATTCAATTAGTGATTCTTTGTGGACATTTATAATGTAGACATAAAATAACTTGGCTGTAAGCCTGTTTAATGAAATTGTGCTTTGAACTGCCATGTAAAAAGAAAGAAAGCAGGGGAAAACTATCTGATGTGGACCCCATAACCCTTCCTTGTACGCCTATTAAATTATGAATATTTTTTCATAACTCAAACGAATGGGTATGTGAGCACTTTCTATAATACTTTAAAGGTGCACAACTTTTTTAGACACTATCCTACACTTATACAAGTATGATAAACATAGGGAATGGAGAACGGCAGTTTGAAATGTAAAATAGGGGGATGTTTTGTAAGCTTCTAAGACCTGAAATTTTAACAAAGATCATATGAAATAGGGAACAAAATACAATAGAATAGCACCTTAGAGTGGGAAAAAAGCTCTTTCAAATAATTACATTCCTAGGTTATTGAAAACAGGTGCATGAAAGTCTTTGGCAGGGAGCAATTTTCCAAACATCAACAATCTCAACTCTGATTGTATTTAAATTTTCAGTAAAGTTTGTTAAAAGCAAATCAGAACAGTAGTTGTAGATTTGTATATGCCTCAAATTTTAGGAGCTTTTTTTTTCTTGAACTGCTCAAAAAATATTTGAAAAAAAAAAAAAAAAAGTTAAAAAAATAACAAAAAAAAACACATTTTCTGATTTAAGAGGCTCTTGTACATCCCATGAAACTTTCGTTCTTTTTTTTTTAACCATCAAATATGCATTTTAGTTCAGAATTTTTATCTTTTTCACTTTTTTTGAATCTAATATTGATATTTTTTTTGAGCTGTTAAAATATGTTAGTACAAATTTATGATGCGGAACCTGTACTGCTTGAAAACCAGCTTTCAGTATGCATAAAAAGTGTTAGAAGTCAAGTTCTATTTATCCATTTATGTTTCAATCTGATTCCCGTATTAAACCTCAGTAAGTTTTTCCTATTTATTTTTTAAGCATGTCATTAAACGTTATTTAATTAATATCTCCATAGGTCAAAGTTGACCTTTTTTTAGTCATTTGTAAACCATCTCTATTACTAGATTTCCTTTTTTTCCCTTTTAAAGACAAGTTGCTGACACTTTAAATAGGGTGTCAAAAGCTCCCGTAATTAAGCTGAGAAAAATTTCACAAAAATACCGCTGGAACTCAGGACTGAAAATAATACCCTTCTCCATGTGGCTTCAAAATAACTCGGAAATAAAATTTCAACTATAACCTTCCTCCTTAGAGCAAATAAAACCGGCGTGATTGAAACTACAACCTCCTACGCATTGTCATGTGCCATTCATATCAGAATTTAATTTTCCTGTCAGTGCTCCTACGTATGATGAGAAACATATTGTTTCTGCTCACTGAGTGGTGTTCAGTTTGATAGATTGATGGCTTAAGAAAAGATTTTTAAAAGATCACATAACGTAATAACTTGATTTTTTGTTTTCGAAAAACATTTATCTGCTCCTACAGATGTCAGCTAAGAGCATTTTGAGGAACAAGAAATTTATTACTAAATTTAAGTTGAATACTATAATCTCCTTTAAATCATATTTGTTTACTTCTTGCTTTGAGATGAAATTATTTTTTAACTGCGTGAATATGCCTACGCAATTTTATTCTTATGCAAGTCGTTGTGTTTGGAGAAATTATCGATATAAATCAGTGTTTTCGAAAAAAGTTTATGTAAACATACAGCACAAACATACAGGGATCTATACAGTACTGTAAGGTGCCAAAATGGGTGACGGTGGCCCGATCGGTAAGATTTCGGACTCGTAACCAGTGGGTTTGATCCTAGCCGATCAAAGATCCACTGTCTTCACTAATGATAGCTTGGGGACATTAAAATGCTCGTGGTCACAAAGTCCTCCAATTGAATCTATACCTCTGACGGTGTTTTCTCGGCTTCTGATCTGGATCAAAAGAACAGTTAGTAAGTAGAGTGTATAGTGAATAAGCACGAAAAGACATATTAAATTTGATTTATTTTATGTCTGTTAAACAAATGACAACTTTTCTTAAGTAGCGATAATATGCTAGGAGTGAGAATTGAAGAGTTTTCTTCTGTTTAAAACAGCATTGAATGGCACACATTTCAAAACGTGTGGCATAAACATCTTCGTAAAAAAGATATGAGATTTTGAAACAAATCACAATGAAGAATCACAAATTTAGAGTCTTTATTTGACTTAACATTTTAAAGCCCATAACTCATTTACATATTTTTGTATCGATATCAAATAGAGTAAATAATAATAAATAAATGAATAAATAAATGAAATAAAGTGAAATAAGAACTTAAGAAAAAAAAAGCAAAAAAAAAAAAAAAAAAACTAATTAATAAAAAATAAAGGATTAAAACCCCTAATAAGATGCGTAAAGGTTATTCGTTTAAAGATAAAATAATCCTAAATATAGTTTAGAAAACTAAAAAATAGCTTCTGGAGTTAATCAAACTGAAAAGAAGATTTTAAAACTACTGAATATCCACTAAGTTTACCTGCTCTTAAAATACATCAACATGTAATATAGTTTAATCTTTAGTACAAAATATAGTATTAAATGTATTACTTTTATATTTGTAATGATCGTGAATTTTTATCTTTTATTTAGTTACATACATACATACATACAAATAAACCCACATGTGAAACTAATAAAAGCCTATGAAAATAATAATTAAACAAAATAAATTAAATAAAAAATAAAACAAGGAAAAAAATGTAAAAATTTATCTGCAAAATTAAATATAATAAAAACAAAATAAAAGACATTCGAATAACTCATTCACCTACCGATATCAAATAAGACATCGCCTGACTTGAAGTCCATTTGCCACATACATCATAAGATGACGTTCCCCTTTATCTACCAATCATCAAAACAATGGAACGAGAAAAAAAAGGCACGAAAAAGTTAAATCAGCAAACAATTTTTATTGCTCAAAAACCTAATATCATTCAATACGTGCAAAAATAGAATGGCGTCCAAACAGTTCCGGTAACAGCAGCATTTCTAATATCATTATCTTTTTTTCTGTTTATTTTAAGTTGACTTTCAGTTTGCTGCTAGGAAAATGACTTCTAAACTTTCATAACTGCTTCTGGTGTGTTCTATTCGGAAGCTTTTTCGATGAAATTCTTTTCTTAAAACCCTTCCAAACTCTTTTCCATTTCCAAAATATTTCGTAATGCATTCGGTTTGAATACGTTTTATTTCGTGCACTTTAAAGATTTCATGTCCTGGCATGCATGATAAGCAAGGCAGAAGTAAGTCAAAATTAGTACTCGAGACACGGATGCATTCATGTTTTAGAAATGTGTCCATGCATTTATTTTTGGTACCTTAAATACTGTGCAAGAAAATCAATGGAAATCAAAGAAAAGACAAATGAAGTGCAACCTTTGAACTATACTCGAAGAAGATTGATTTTTATGTCACGATGTGAGCTTGGATGATTCCACCCGAGTTTGTGGAAAAATTGGATTACATTTTTATATACAGATATACAAATTACTAACAGCTGAAAACTTCAAATTTGCTGACTGAGTTAAAGTACTTTACTTGTAAGAATTGTTAGCCCCAAAATGCTTTCCAATATCTTTTTTAACTGTCAGTTTTTAAATGAAATTCAAGTGTCACGCTTTTGGCATTAGTTTTAGCCCTCTCAATTCCAGCAAAACTCCTCCGAATCTATCATTGCAAACTTTTAAACATATACTTTGCATTCGTACAAATTAGTTTTTTCCTTTAGATTTAAAGATAAACTAATGATAAGCCACACTGCAAAAATTTAACTGTTGTTTTTACAGTATAATACTGAAAGCCGAGGTTCCTATTTAAAACTAAAATGCTCAGTAAAAAACTAAAACTAGCCATTTTAGTTTCTTACTGTAAAGCTGGAAGTTTTACAGTTCATTATTGTAAAATTTAGTAATAGGGTATCCTGATGATCCGAATTAATGAAAATACAGTTTAAACAAAAAAAACTCCTAAATTAAGCGAAGGTACAAAAAAAAAAAAAAATACTTGCTAACAGTAAAAATTATATTTTAGATTCAAAAGAATGAAATATGAAACAGTGAGAGAAAATTACAAAAATAGAAACCATAAACAACAAAAATACATTGTTGTGCTAACTCGCTTTTAATTAATCAAGTATGTACATCAAAATGGTTGTTTGGATTATGCGAAATCCGGTTTAATGGGGTTCGGATTAATGAGGACTTACGGTACTTCAAAAACAATTTTATTTCATGGTTGTTCTGCTTTTGATACCGTATTTTATTAAAATAATTTTTAAACATTTCATGTCAAATTCTTTGCAATGTGTACCTAAAAACGAAAAGGTGACGGTAATGATTATAAAAACCGAAACAAAAGTTCATATAGATCTCACACGTTCACTTTAAACCCTACAGACTAGCGTGCAAGTCTTCGTGACCACTGACCATAAATCTTTTCCAATCTAGTCCTGCACTTCTCTTGGTCGCTAAGCCCGCTTAAAGGATTATGCAAAATGTTGTACACAAAGTGCGTGCTAGCTTGATCAGGAAATGCGGGAAATTTGGAGGGAACCGAGTTTTCCAATATCAACTTTCTCACGAATTATTACGTCTTGTGGTTTATTTTAAGACATGGAAGAACGTGTTAATAAACATTTTGTGAAACATTTAGCCCGAAATCAAGGATAATTTCTACTCCTCTACACGGCCTCAAAAGCAAATATACGAATGTACTTTTTATTTGTATTTATGAAAGAATTAAAAATGTTAAAGTATTTGTACATTAACAAAAAGATTTTTTGCCTCCTTGTACAAAGCGAAGGAAGTATTAAATTCAGTAACAGTTTTACACTGAAATTTCGACCCGAGTTTTCATTTTAATCACCCTTGGTTCTATTGGAACTTTTGGTCTCACATTCGTATGTATTCAGGATGTTTCATAAAAAATGAACAGAACTGTGAGTGGTTATAGAAAACACGTCTAAACAAAGCAATTTTCACTACTGAATGCATGGTCTGGAATAGCTCGTGATGAAAGCGCTGGCGCAGTTGAAAACGTGGCCCATGCCAGCATCCTATTTCCTAATATGCTGACTCTCCAGATCTTTTATGCCGCGATTTCTTTTTGTGCAGCTGATATCTCTTATGTATGAGATGCCCACTGAACCCCCCAAGAAACTCATCTTTTGCCCAATCACACTTTTTACTGCTGCAAGGAAATGGCGCAAAATGCCTAATGGTTCTTGTGACATTTTGCCTCGTAACACAGAATCACAGTCGGTGCCGTCTAGCGCTTTTTGTGAGTTATTTCTGACCATGCATTCTCTGATAAAACTTGTTTGTTTAAATAGGTGCTATAACATCTTAAAGTTCAGTCCGTATTTAATAAATCAAATTTAATTGAGAGTATACCACATTTCTTTCCGGGGTTTAGAAAGCTTATTTAAATAAGCACATTGCCAATACAGCAATAACACTGACTGTACTGGAAAAAGCATGTGTACACTAAAAAAGTTTTATTTCCTAAATACTCTATGTGAGACGTACTTAACGCGGCAAATATCACGCTTAAAGTATAACTCTTGTTTCACTTGCTGTGATGAGCCGCGATGAATGAAGGAAAGAGCGTTTGTGGTCTTTTGGAAAATATCTTGTAAATAAGAAGCACGTGAGGCATGGACGTATTAATGTAAGACTAAGTATAAAATATTATACTTAGTTAGTCAAAAAAAAAAAAAAAAAAAAAAGAATTTTGACACCTCGAATTCAAATTATGTTTTTCGCAATGACGAATTGCGATAAGTAGGTATGTATGTGTGTGCTCCTTCGCCAGCATGTCCTGCATGGTACTCCACACTCCGTCTCGCTGCGCTACTATGTCTTGCATATGGAAGAAGCTGGGGCCGTTGATCAGGTCCGAGGAGATGGAGCACCAGGACACGAGACGCTGGCATACAGCTAGTTCGAAAAAAGAATCACAGGGCAACTGGAATCCAAACAGAAAACATATAGCAGTTTGTCATTGCTCAAAAAACTCGCGGGGAGTTTCTTTGCAGAAAGAAGCAGAAGAAGGTAATTGTAGTGGCTAACAGCAAAATATTTTAATATTTTCCATGTACGTATTTAAATACAGAGAGGCATAATTGGTTATATCCCAGTGAAACAAATTTTCATATAAGGAATGTAAGGAGATATAATAATTCAAATGCCAGCCAGATGGTTGGCCACTAGGCTATTAAGTTTCTCGCTCTCCAATATTTTTCAGAAATAGAACCACAAACAGTTAATGCAGATCATTTGACCAAGTAGGAAGCGTTCATATTTTGTCCAGAATCACAAAGAGTACATACAGGAGATGAAAGAATATTCAAACGGAAAAGATAAGTACGAAGACAATCGTGCCCAGTTAAAAAGCTGAAAGTGGCTGTTTGCCACTGAACGTGGGACGTCCGGAACACAACGTGAGGAAGAGGCAAGATCTCTCCAGGGCTTATCATGGGAATCCCGAGCTGCAACATTGCGAAAAGAATGTCTGAAGGCCCTGTTGATCTCGAGTTTCGAAGAATGAAAAGTCAATTTTCTGTCGCATATCTGGGTTACTTCGCACCCCGTTTTAGCCAAGGAATCCGCTCTCTCATTTCCCTCGATACCACAATGGGACGGCACCGACTTTTAAGGAGATATCACAGTTTTAATTTTGGACATATGCCGTTTGTTTTAAAAGCTAGTCCAGAGCCCTTTTGAATAAAACTTGAATGAGCTCCAATTTCACCGAAACTCTAATAAATTACTACCTTAAATGGATGTACTTGTGCTCTAAATTGGGTGTATCAAATGTACATGGGTAACACCATATGCTTACATTTCAGAATTTTTAAGTAATTTTTTTAACTTGCTAGTTTCCTTTAGAAACACTAACAGATGTTTTGTTACATATTTTAGGTGTGTGAAAAAGTAATTGGTTGTACACTTTGATGCATAATTAAGTATTCAAATGCTGTTGTAAAACTTTAAGTTGCAAGGAATATTGTCGTCCGTTACAATACAAAATCAATATGAAATTTCACTTTTAAACTATATCATAGCGCCTAAAACCAACTTCATTTGAAATTATTTGCGCCCCTGAAATTTGAAACGATGTTTGTGATTATTGAAATATTGATCAAAAACTGCACGGTAGCGGAATTGACATTTGGTAACGGATTTGACCAGTAACGAACTTGACATTTCAACCAAAATGTCAAAATATGGCTAGGTTGTCGAATTTAAAAATTGAACAACAATATGCATTTTCTTAGAGTTGTATAATAAACAATATTTAGGGGTAAAAGTTGAGAAAAAGTAAAAATTAATACTAAAATCTTTGGTAACGGACTTGACAAAGAATAAAAATACGCTCCTGGAAGAAATCTTGTGCGAAACGCCACAACAATACTTCTCGACGCAGGAAAACAAAATGGTACGAAATAGTTACGCAACTAGTTTGTTAAGTTAACTGATTACGTGTTACCATCTTTTGACTGCAATAAATACCTTTTTTAGCTAAAATAATCTTAGGGTAACGGACTTGACAAGAACTGCCGGACAAAATATAGTCATACATTTCTCAATGAAAAAAAATTACTATTGTCAATATTTATTATGAATATCGTATACTAATAATCAATATCTAAAAATAATTTGTTGTGCATACTTTTTTATGCAATTAAATATATAAAAAAAATAGTTGAACTTGCGAAAATTGGAAATGGACAAGCGTTTTAGCCTTGATTCTCATTTTTAAAGACTTTTATAAACATAAATAAATAAATTTCAACAATTGTTTGAGTAATGGAATTTTTTTGGGGGTATTTCTTGCAGAAAATAATTTTTCGCATTGAGTTTCAAATATAAGTTATGCTCAACCCATAACCCGCTGGTGTTGCGTTGACGCAACGGTCATTATAAAAAATCATAAAAAATTCGCTATTTAACTAATTTTTGTACCGATTTTAGTTTTAGGTTTAGGAAAAACCATATAAACATGTTAAGTAAAAAAAATGCCTCAAACATTTTTTTTTATATGTAATAAAAATTGTGGTTTTAACATGTTTTTTTTTTCGCTCAAATTTGTAATCTATTTTTCTATCAAAAAAGTTAGAAAATAAAAAAAGTTTGGGTTTATATGTGAAATACTCTTAGTCAAGGTCACTTTTATAAAAAAAATCCACTCAGAAATTGATTCTGTGGGGGAGGGGAGGAAAGCAAAAGCAGGTGTTGCGTGAGCGCATCGTCAGCGAAAAAGGGGTAGTCAGACTGCCTGTCTCAACTGCTCTTCCGAAAGTCAGATTTCATTTCCATTCTTCTCTGCGCTTTGACTGTGCAAGCTTTTTTTTCCGTCTCCGACTTTTAAAATGCCCAGAACTAGATATCTTAGTTTAAGAAGCATTCGAGCAGGTTTTTGAAAAAAAAAATTAATAAAATAAAAACTTTGATGATGATGATGAGTCGAGGTTCTACTTACGGTAAAATTGAGCCTTGTAAAGATCGTTTCAAGTTACTCGAGAATTCAGAAGAAAAATGTTTTTGTTCCTCAGCTTTGTATCATTGAGGAAAAAAAAAACGAAAATGGGTAATGTTGATTTGTGCGATAATTTAGTTTCAAATTATAGAATTAGAGTCCGAGAGAAAAAATGGTGGCTAATATTTTCAAATTATATCGATGTTGCACAAACAAATGCTTGGAAACTTTCAAGACTATCTGAAGAAGGAAATAGAAAGTCACTGTTGGATTTTAGACGAAAGGTTGCACTTAATTTTTTACACCCCCTCCCTTGATAATAATACACAGAAGAAAAGTACAGCTACAGGACGGCCAAGTACATTCAGCTTCCAATGCCAATATCTGAGGGGCATTTTACAGCAAGGTTTACGAATAACAAAAGGCTTCGGTGCAAGTATTGCCATTCTGTTGCTTCTGAAACCACTCGGGTACCCGAGCCCGAGTAGACAGATATACCCGATTTAATGCGGATTAAGTACGGCTTCCGTTTTTACGAGCACCATTAAGGTGGAAGCCCGATTTAGCTTAGAGCGCTCTTTTCTTTCTAATCAGACCAAGAGAGGCACAAACAACTGATCTTGTACCTCCAGAAGCATCGTATCTCTTGGTGGGCTTTGTGACCACGACCCTTATTTTGCGTCGCCCAGCTACCATTAGTAGCGACGGTGGATCTTTGATCGGCTAGGATCAAACCCGGGACTCTCTAGTTACGAGTCCAATGCCTTACTGATCGGGCTGACCACGGCCCCATTGCTATAGTCAAACTGTTTATCGTTGCAATGCTTGTGATATTGCTCCCCACCCCGATTACAACGAGGTTTTTCATGTATGATCTTGGATAATCAAATGTTTGTTAAATTAAAAATTTATTAAGATTGATTTTTTAAAAACAAATTTTACTTTCTTTTAAAGTTCTCTACACGTTTCAAAACCATATCAAAGCTCATACAAATTTTATCTGTCTAAAACGCATTAAAACTCCGGAATCGTATCAAATAAAACTACTTAGCATCCGTACCACTTTTCCGCTGACGCGTCAGCGGAAACGTCATGACGTTGAGTCAACGCAACACCCTATATTTCAAAATGTAAGTGAAATTTTGTTCTTTTTGCTGCATAATACTATTGTATGGGCTCAAAATAATAACTTTTATGATTTGTATCAAAAACAAATAATGATTTCGAGTTTCGGCGGTTAATGGGTTAAAAATCGTCTTTTTAACCTCTGGACAGCAACTGTAAGCAAATTTTGAAAATATACCCACGTAAGACTGAACATTTGAAGTTTTAGTAATAATAGCTTTATAATTTCTATGTCTTCGGATGACAAAGCAAGAATTTTTCCTAGATTTTACTGAGCATGAGGTGTTAATGGCTATACTTTTTCATAAAATGTAGGTTGCATTAGAATAGAAAAAAAATCAAAAGGTAATAAAAACAAAGGACTACCACTTGCAATTTTTATTAACATAAAATGAAATCCTGTCACAAAGAATAATGAGTAAAAACCAAAAAGCGACATTTAAAAACACAAATAGATAAAGTTAAAATTGGCAAACATGTTTCAAAGGCATGAAGCCTCCTTCTTCAGTGCCAAGCAAGAAATGGAAATTTTTCATTCTTGCTTGGCACTGAAGAAGGAGGCTTCATGCCTTTGAAACATGTTTGCCAATTTTAACTTTATCTATTTGTGTTTTTAAACGTCGCTTTTTGGGTGTTACTCATTTGCACACAAAGTGAACTGCTTTTAACAAAGAATAATAATACAGAGAATTTTTCGCTTCAGCGAAATTAATTTTCCGTTCCGATTTAATTTAAGTAAGCAACTTTCTTTCTTGGTTGTGATTGGATGTTCTAAAGTTATTCTTTACTCATTTCTGTGAGGTATTAATGTTAATTTTAAATTGTTTGTCATAGTAAGTAAACTGAAGTGAAGTCATATGATAATTTACTTATTTCTTTTTTACTATTATGGTTATTAACAATTTTTGTCTTCGATCTTTATTAGTTAAAACTGTTAATAATCCTCAAAAATGTTTGCTATATTTTGTTCTTTTCGGTTACAGAACAATCATTTGTTAGTAAATGCAATAGTGCCTTAAATGTGTGAATAAAAATCTAGGAAAATGTAGTTATCTTCCTGCTTTTGCACCAGTAAATATAGATTTTTCAATATCTTCTTCTGTCGGATGGTTTAAATGTAATAATCTGTTTTTACCTTTTTGTAGCTTTACAATAAAAATTTTAATGCGAAAAATCCATTACGTGTTTATGGATTTTTAAAGGTAAAAGGATTTTATGGTTCAATATTTAACCATTTTGTGCATTATCAAATTCACCGTTACATACACCTTTTTCTTTCACAAGCTGGAGTTAATTTTTCTGAGTTAAACTTTGAAGTTATAATTTGCTATAGCAATGCTGTATAGCAATACGTACTGAATTAAATTTACTTAAAAAAATAACGCAAATTGACTTAGGAAGAGTTTTTTAATGAGTCTTGAACAATTGAAAAATAATTAAAATTTATAACTAAATCACCGATTTCCATGTGTAGTTCTTCAAAATATATTGCAACAAAAGGTTTAGAATAACGTTCAAATGATTTCAGTTTGTTTTTTCTAACAACGTTACTTTTCCCACTTATAAATAAGAACATTAGCATTGAAGCATCGAATTAGAATTTCATGAACTGACATTAACAATTGAGAGATAAATTTCATTTTTAAAATATGTTTTGTTTCCAATGTAGTAAAGAATAGAAAACTGAAAATACATAGTTATTATTCACATAATTATGCGAATCTATAAAAATTTGAGAGAAATATTTACCTATATAAAAAGAAAATAGTTTCTTCTTTATGCTGATAAAAAAAACCTTCGATTGTTTAATATTCTTATTTGTTTTTCAATTATTCGAGAAATTGTCCAAGTCAAGTTCTCTTGTTCAAGATATGAGAAGCATTCTTCAGGAGATTCTTTATCCATTTTACGCAATTAAAAAACAAATAATCAATAACCAAAAGAAAATAAAAAAAATACGTACGCTTTCAGAATAATTCATTCGTCATTAGCTACTTTAAAATTGAATAAGAATGATAGATAGTATGATTTTATATTTGTTTTACGTTTCATCAAACCAAGATTTCTCTAAGTTCATGGTAAAGTATTTTTTTTTTTCGTCATTTAATTAAAATCTCCGATTCTCGAAATAATGTTGGTAATAAAATTTATTATAGTTTTTAATGTATTACGAAAGCCAAATAACGTTTGCTAAAATGTACTTTTTTATAAATGTACGTTATTGACGTTGCTATGGAAAACGATGAAATAGTACTGAATGCGCTACGTATTTCGGCATTGATATAGGTTCTAGAACGACTTTAGAATAAAAACAGGAAAAAGCTAATTATGAAGGATTAACTAGATCTAAACTGTTAAAGCTCCTGTGGGGTGTTTCCTGGAGTTATATCTAATTTGCACTTTCGACCACATATAAGTCTTACGTTTCACCCATGGTTGAATGGAGAAAGGAACTGCTTATTAGCAATAGGAGGAAGCGGGGTACCGGGGCGGAATCAAGTTCGACATTTTTTGAGGCACCAAGAAGTAGTAGAGATTATGAGTAGAACTTTACTAATACAGCAGTAGGCTCTCAACAAGGGACACAGAAGGGCACTGGACATTTTGTCCCTTAAATAGAGAAGTCCAGTCTTCGAATTTACTTCAAAAATTTCACGAACTGTATTTTATAATAAACGTAATGTATTTACGTTAAAAAATTAAATACTGAAAACGTTTTAAACTAACCGAATAAAATTTAAAGTAATTCAAGTTAAAAAGCAGTAGTTTAAAAATAAAAAAATAAAAATAAAAAATTTTAAAACATTAAAGTTTTGTGTCTTCCAGGAATCATTTTGACAGTGCAATGTAAGTAACAATTGTTCGTGTTTCAAGTTTTCTATACAAAGCTTGTCATGGACTTAGCACTATCCTTCGGTGTACGCTAGGTCTAAACGAAAACATTGCTGAAAGAAAAGATCATTCATGTATTTTTCAGAAGGATTTTATAGAACTTGGCTGCTTCTTTGTTCATGTTATGTCAAACTTTTATCAGTCAATTTTCAGCCAAAAACGCTAAAGAAGGTCCGAAACATTATATACCTTTTCAGGCTGTCATACCTATTTTTTTTGTCGTGTGCCAGCCAGGCTGGCAATTGGGGTGCGCTGCTTCACTTTTCCAACTGTACCGTTATTTGGTGTGAAGTCCGACTTCCACAGTACACGCATGCCATAGGGACCCGTTTATAGGGTAGGCAACCTTTCACGCAACAACACATTCATACAAAGAAAGGACAAGGACAGGAGAGAGAAAGCACATCCATGCCCAAGCCGGGACTCGGACCCGGGGCCACACCATCCATGGCAGACTACTCTGACCACTAGATAAGGTGGCCGGCTATCATTCCTATAGTTCACTATATTCCACCAGTTTCTTTAAGTTTCTTTACGAAAAAATTTTCGAAATTGATACATATTGCATGGATGCAGACTTCACACTGTTGGGATTTTTTTTAATCTCCGATCCAGATGAGTGATATAATGATGTGCTAAGCACAAAAGTCGTATTTGCACTTTTAAAGCAAATTGAGTTATCGCCACCAGGTGGCTCTTTGTGACGTATTTTACCAAAATACAAAATTGTATACTCATTTAAGAAAGGGAAATATGTTTAAAAAATTCTCAAAAAGTTTCATCTGAATCAAATGCACGGTGGCGAAAAAACTTCAAAGAGTTATATCTGAGTTTGAGCTAGACTGGAGATACGACTCTTGCGCGTAGCAAGGCAGTATATCCAGCATCTTTATTAAGTGTTCCACATTCAGCTCAATCACAGCCTGTCCAGTTTGACTTTGCTCCCAAATAAAAGCATATGGAGTTGCTGGATACTATATTCTTGCAAAAATTGCAAGCAAATCAACTATACAGCTATTTGCTTGCAGTTGATGCTTAGCTTTGGTCCTATTTGCTAAACTACTCTCGATGCCTTAATTCCTGGTAAAACAGGAACCTGCCGAAATGTTACTATTCCTGATTTATAGCAGTAACATGACTGACTTTTAGCGGAAACTTTACTGATTCTTTTCCAGTAATGTTACTGGCCGAAGTTAGGCACATTAATTGTCCATTATTTTCCCGAAATGTGTCGGATTTTTTTTTTTTTACATTGAAGTAAGCTCATAATCTCAGCAAAATTCAGTACCTCCTACTCATTCATGTATTGATTTTTGTAACCTTTCTCTCGGACTGTCCTTTAAACCGAGGGTTCCTTAATCAGAGGCAAATACATGAAGGTCCCTATTTAAAGGGACTCCGAAAAGAGAAAATGTCCCGTAAATAGAGGCGTCCATAAAACGAATTCGGAGCAGTTTTATTACTTTGTCTTTCCTAAACGTTATTGAAGGAGATTCAATTATGCTATGTGATTTGCTGATCAAGTACTAAATTCTGTTGATGTTTTAACTAAACGAACGAGTAACTACTCATTTACATTGCAACTATAGTTTGCTTAAGACCTGTTTTTGTTGTTGCCACAAAACTTTGAAAAAAACCCTCAAGAAATGGTACAAAATACAAGAAAATACCAAACTTGGCAACAGCAAAAACCTATAAGCTGAAAAAACCTAAATTAGCAACACCAAAATAAGAAACAGCAACCCTAAAAAGTCCGTAAAGGAGTGACAGATTTGAGGCGTATTTTTTTTTTTTTTTTTTGAGGGGGGGGGGGTATATAAAAGTTATACCTGTTTCGCGTAGCCAAACGTTTCTTTCTACTCTTTCTTGAGGAGATGTATCTCCAACATCGGGGGGGGGGGGGACGGAATGGGGTACTTCTGCTTTTTGCTACACCAGGTAAGAAGGATCGATTTAATGAGGCTAGCTCTGCTAACGAATTTTAGATGAAAAGGGACAACAGATCCTCTTCACTTAATATTTCACCCGAAATTCTGATGCATGTTCCAAAGTTGAGGAAAATACAACCAAGAAGAATGAGCGATCATTATGTTTGTAACAATTTAGAATACTTTTTCGCAAAAGTACTTGACTTTCCCGTGAAATTCTGGAATGTTTCCCGTTCTGGCGGTTCGGGATTTTCTTACAGTGAATATACATTATGAAAAAGTATTATTTTATGCGTGAAAAACTCCAAATATTTTCTTTTATTTTTTGAACCTGAATATGAACTAATTACCATTTAAAAAAAAATTGGAAAGCTGTCAGAATATTTTTGAACTAACTAAAAACTTTCAGGTTATGTACCAAGTTCTAAATAGTTTACTCTTATTTGCAAAATATGCATTACAAAACAAAAGTGAGTAATCTTCGTTACGTATTCGTATGCCAAGCACCAAACTCGATAATGCACCAAAAACTCGTTTGACCAAAGAAGAAAAAAAGCTTAATGATAAAAGTCCATTATTCTCTTTTACATTATGAAAAATAAATAATGCCCACTTTTAAGCTCAACAACGTTCTCTTAACATCTTAAAGCTGGGAAACATTAGGCAGCTTATTTTTTGTGCTTAGTTACAAGTTTAAAATATAAAATTTTTCTTTTATTTTTACTAACATAATGGGAAAATATATTTTGCTAAAGGTAGTAATTGTAGAAAATTTCATAACGCATCTCTTTTGAAACCTTTACACCATTATTTTACGAAAGAGCATTATTGTGAGAAAGAAAGAAAATAATATGATACTCATACGTTTTAAGACAATTTTAAGTATAGTAAACTCTTTGAAGCTTTCATTTAGCGTTTTAAAGAAACATTTTCTCGGTTGCGTTTCCTATTTTTCGAAAGAAGTGTATATTATTATAACTTTCTTCGTAAGGAAAGATAATGATTTAATGTAAAAACTCTAAAGTAATAAAAATTGTGTCAATAAAGAGCGAAATTTTCAGTAACTTAGCATTGCGTGTTTTTTAGTTGTAGGTGTAGGGTACACATAAATCTTTTCTATAACATGTTTACGTAAGTATTTAGAAAAAAACAAAAGGGCATAAAAGGCAGCTAAATGTCTAACTAAAAAAAATCGCTTGAAAAAATTAGAAGCAATTTATATTTTAAATAGAAGGGTATTATATTAGGGTTCTGATGTGGGAAAATGCTTGCCTGTGAGTCTGTCTGTCTCCCTTAGTAATAACTAGGTGAATAATCCTATTCGAATTAGTTCTTTGCGCAAACATTTCATACCTGACATCTAATTTTCAGCTTGTTTTTTATGTGAAATTCCCCCCCCCCCCTAGCTTTTGAACAGTTCAAAAAATCTAAATTTTAGCATCTATGGGAAAAATATTAAATGTAATACATTATGCCCACTAAAATTCTTTGTCACCCTCTTTCGTAACTTTGGAACGTCAACTGATATATTAAAAAAGTGGTGTCGATATAATAAAGTAGACATAAACTACTGAACAGAATCACCAATGGCACCACCTGGTGGAAAACTGCAGAGTTCGAGCCCCTACCTCGGCAATGGGACGAGATTTGGAAAGAAATTGCTTTACAAAGTTGTAACTTATCATCAATTTAGTATGAAAAGACACCTTCACTGTAAAAAAAAAATTCGAAATGTCAGATTATTTCGGAGTTCCACGATTCAAAGGAGTTTCCACCATTTTCCTGTGAAAATCAAGTATGTTTGCGAAAATTTTTTCTGAATTGCTGCATGATGCATGAATGAAGGTGAAAAATAAATTGAACATCCACTTTTAAAATAAAGTCAGCGTTTTTATTAAGTGTTTTACCTTAAGCACAATTATGGTTTGTCCAGATTGGTTGAGCCTCTAATGTGGACAGATAGTGTCTCGGAAATCTATAGCTTTCCTAGAGTTTCGAGAGAACAAGTTGTTAGGTCCAGTTCTGAATTAACTTTGGTCGCACTAGCTAAAATAGCTTTAGTAGCCTTTCTGGTAACCCAGGATGGTGTCAAACTCTTACGAGAAACATGGCAACTTTTTCTTAGAAGGTTGCTAATTTATTTAATTAAAAAAATCGTTTTTATTGGCAATTCTTCCGGGAGATTCCAGGTTAATTTGAGGGAAGTTACTGATTTTTAGTCGGAATATTTCCAGTTTTTTTACTAAATATGTTACTGTCAAAATGTTGGAACATTAGATGTCCACTATTTTTCCAGGAATGTCTTCAAACTTTCTTTAAAGCGTTGTAGAAATTAATGCAAAGAATGAAAAAAAAAAAAAATCAGATTGGCATTTTCTTTTTTATGTTTTCCTAAACCGAAGTGACAAAGCGATCTAAGAACTAAAAAAAATAAAAAAACTAGCTCAAACAATATACCTTCCATTCAAGTTTTGTGCTGTCACATTCAGGAAAAGACAAATAAATGCAAGCTGGCAAAGGACTTCAATGGGCTTACTGTATAGTTTTAGTGCTAAGAGGCAGATTTGCTCAACTTCACACTTTGGGTACTCCTGTTTCTAAGTTACCAGAGCTTAGAGCGTGCCATTTCTTTGTGCATGCTATTAATCACAATAATATAATTGATTATTTAGCCTTGCATTTTTACAGAATATTTAATGCTTCTAAAGGAGCGGTGCTTTAAAATATGGGAAGTTTTAACCACTTTGGTATCCCTGTTTTCAAAGTTACCAGTGCTTAAAGCCGGCTACTTATTTGTGCAGAGTATTGATAACACTAATAGAAATAAATACATAGTCATCTCTTTGGTGGAGCACTAAATTTTTTTAAAGGCATTTAAGAAATATTCTTAATTTTAGTTTGGGCACCTCTTCATTTTAAAGTTAGCAGTTAACAGTGTTTACAGCCGGTGATTTCTTTATGTATATTATGGTGAAGCTAGTAGAAATACACATTTACTGTCTAAAATTTTTTCGTGCGACCTCCGCCTTATCTGCGCACGCGCCAAGTCTCTTTGGACTTTCTCGAAATGGGGAGGAAAAGCAACGAGGAAGTAGTCCGCGAACTAAAGCTGAAGGCATCGGATAGTGCGCATGCAAAACATAACTCCCCTTTTTCAGATGGAAGCGTCCGACCTTGCCAGGCGCCCAAAACGCAAACAGACAGTAATCATGTATTTCATAAAATAGTCTAGTAAACGAAGGCCTAAATTAGGGTGAAAAAACAAAAAAACATGCAGTTTTAAAAATTGGCACACAGGTACAGGAAGGTCTCCTGATGAACATACTAAAAGTCCCCGGTGGTAGGGGAGGAGCTCGCAGCGCCACCTGGGGTTTTAAGGGTGTTTTTTCAGTTTTCGTCTTATATCTCAAAAACTATTTACTTGCGAGCAAAAATGTCAGTTAGTGAATTAAAGAACATAAAATTATCTTTAAAAAGCTTTTTTATTTTTATTGTAGCTATAATAGGTGCCGAGATATTAAATTTCAAAGTTTGCGAATTTTTGAAAAACTGACCATTTTTCCACTCTTTTCTATTTTTGGAGTCTCCCTAAAGATTAATTTAATATGATTATTTTTTCTTTTCGGTGTTAAGTAGTGCCGGTCATCAGAGTGATTTGATTTCTTGAAATTGGAAAGCAGGTGGGGAAGAAAAGGGCGAGAAATGAAGGAGGACAAAAATATGTGCAGGTTTTTCTTTTCATTTTTTTTCCCCCACCATAGTCCAGCAAACGAAGGCTCAAAATGAGGGAAGGGGGCATATAGTTTTGAAAATTGGCACCCACATACGTTCAAAAAGGGCTCCTAATAAACATACAAAAAGTCCCAATGTTAGAGAGGGAAAGGGGTGACCCGCGCTGCCATCTTGGAGTAAAAGGCTGCTTTTTTTTTTAGGTTTTATCTTATGTCTCAAAAGCTTTTTATTTGGGAGTGAAATAGTTGTTAAATAACGGAGCGCAAAATTACCTTTGAAAGTACGTATTTAAGCTGTGATAGGTGCTCAGAATACATTTTAAAGTTCGTGAATTAAAAACAAGAAGTTCTGTCAAGAACTAAACGAGCCTACTTTCCCGTACATCGACATCGGCATTCTAGCATCTGATCATTATTCTCTTGATTATCTAAGACTAAAAATTATGTCAAACATACCTTTTTAGCACTTGAAGCTGATTTCTAAAAGCAAAATATACCCCTCTCATCAGATGAAATAGACACATAAAAAGTAAATAAATGAATAAATAAAGCTTTGTCGCACCTTTTAAAGAATGTAACTGTTACAGTTCTTCCGTAGAAAAATTCCTCAATTGTTTTCAAAAAAAAAAAAAATTAAAAGTACAAAGTACATCAAAACACATTTTATCAAAGAAAGAAAAAAAATAAGAAAAAAAAAGAAAAAAAACTCGTCCGTTGATAAAATGTCTCGAATTTCACTTTTAATCCGTTGCCAGTTGTTAAATATAAATAAAGAATAAAATGCCCTCGAGAATGAAACATTTTTGTTACAAAAAAAAATCGTCTGCCAATAATAATAATAATAATAATAAATTCAATAAAACAAATGAATAAATAAACAAAAATCGTCTGCACAGTCAGTCATTTTTTTTTCGGACTGTTTACTCAAAAGTTATTAGGGGTGACAGCTTGCTTGAGCGGTTCAATGTTGAACGAAAAATTGTTCAAATCGTAAATGTAAATACGGGAATGAAGTATCCTTGAAAAGTTCTTTCCAACAAAAAAAAGTTTGTTCAAATCGGACTGTTCATTAAAAAGTTAGTATCGCGGGACCGGTTATTTGAACGGCTCAAAGTTGAACCAAAAATTGTTCAAATCAAAAAATCAAATATGGGAATGAGCTGTACTCGCCGAGATCTTTCCAACAAAAACAAGTTTGTCCAAATCGGAATGTTCATTCAAAAGTTATTAGGGGGGGACAGACAGACCGACCGACCGACCGACAGACAGACACACAAATTCCCCATCTCAATACCCTACTTTCAAATTTTTAATTTTTCGATATTTATTTCATTTTTTTGTTTCTTTTTGACTTTTTTTTTACTTGGCGATATTTTTTGGACTTGGCGATATTTTTTGGACTTGGCGATATTTTTTGGACTTGGCGACATTTTTTAGATGCATTAAGCCAATTTTAATGCTTTTTTCGTCTCTTTTATTTTTAACGGGAAAGTAGGCTAAAAAAGACCATTTCCCTCGCTATTTTTTTTAATTCTTTGACTTCTGTAAGATTGATTTGATGTGATTCATTCTCCTTTTGGCGATAAATAGTGCGGGTCGTTAGAGTTATTTAATTTACTGACAATAGAAAGCAGGAGGGGAAGAGCTTTCCTCTGCACCTAGGAAGCAACGAAAAAAGAGAAATAATTGAAGGTGCTGTTTTTTACTTTTATCTTTTTTTCGCTAACTAGTATGCAGACTTTCTTCACTGATTGATTTGACTCCCATCATTTAAATAATGTCAACATATTAACTGTTGCATTTAACTAGGTTATAACGTCATTCAAGGGAACAGAATATTTACGATTCAGTAGTCGCGTGACTTAACAGGTAAGAAACAAGCAATAATAAAAAGAAATGGTAGACTTCACTGGTAAACTTTTCATTCGTTGTACGCTGCGCTAAACACTTTCCATTTCACTAAATCCTTCTCTTAATAAACATTTACTGTATCAAAATTACTGTAAAATTTTAACTGCGGACTTGTGGCGGGGGCGATTTTTAAGCTTCTCACTGCCTTTCCCAGGATTTCTTTATGGTGAAATATGTGATTCCTGCCGCCTTCAAATTTTTTACTCATGAGAGTGTGACCACCCGCGAAGGACAGATATCCCAATTATTTGTAGATCTCTAGATCCCTAAGCGACTCTAAAAGTTTTTGGAATTGAAAAGACTAAACAATAACGGTGTTAGCTGTCGTCAAAACGACTTTCGAAAAAACTAAATCCCCCTTCCTTTAAATAATCATGGTAGCTTCTTAAAAACCAGACATTTTCCTTGATCACCGTTTTCAATTCTCTTTCATTTGCTAAATGAGTTAAGCTGTGAAGGCACCTATTTGTGATGCAAAGGTAATTGTATGCTCTTTAATTTAAAGCTTGATGATTTTAGTCTCAAGTCAATAGCTTTTGAGAAATAAGATGCAAATTGAAAAAACGGTTCCTAATTCCAATATTGCGGCGGAGCTCGCCCCCCCCCCTCCCAATACCACCAACGACTTAAAGTACATTTACTAGCAGCATCTTTTGTATGTGCGTACCGCCT
This sequence comes from Uloborus plumipes, assembly GCA_038373865.1. NCBI lineage: Eukaryota > Metazoa > Arthropoda > Arachnida > Araneae > Uloboridae > Uloborus > Uloborus plumipes. Next base: position 56,103 of record JAXGGA010002305.1, read on the forward strand.
TTCAAAAACAAAGGTTTTTCTTTCTTATTTTGGGTCTTCGTTTGCTGGACTATGGTGGTAGAAAATAAAAGAATGAAAAGAACACCACCACACAAATATTTTTTCTTTATTTCTCGCCCCCTTCCTCCCCAAAAACCTTCTGCTTCCAACACATCAAAACAATATTATCACCAGCACTACTACCAAAAACAAGAAGAAGGACTCATATAAAATCAATCCCTGACGTATCAAAAATATAGAAAAGTGGAATATGGTCAGTTTCATTCACGAACTTTAAAATGTATTCTCTGCACTTAACACAATTTAAATACGCACTTTCAAAGGTGCTTTTCCGCAACAGCTGACTACTTCCCTCGCAGATAAAAGCTTTTGAGGTATAAGATGAAGCCTGAAAAAAAAAAGAAAAGAAAAAAGAAAACAGCCCTTAACTTCGAGATGACAGCACGGGTCACCCCCTCCCCTCTCTACCACTGGGGACTTTTTGTACGTTCATTAGGAGCCCTTTTTGAACGTACGTGGGGGCCAATTTTCAAAACTACATGCTCCCCCCTCTCATTTTGAGCCTTCGTTTGCGGAACTCTGATGGGGGAGAAAAAAGAGAAAAACCTGCACATAGTTTTGCCTCCTTCATTTCTCGCCCTTTTCTTCAACCACCTGCCTTCCAATTTCAAGAAATCAAATCACTCTGATGACCAGCACTACTTAACACCGAAAAGAAAAAATATTCACATCAAATAAATATTTGGAGAGGCTCTAAAAACAGAAAATAATAGAAAAAGGGTCAGTTTTTCAAAAAATCGCAAACTTTGAAATTCTATATCTCGGCACCTATTATAGCTACAATAAAAACTAAAAAAGATTTGTAAAGATAATTTTATGCTCTTTAATTCATTAATTGACATTTTTTCTCGCAAGTAAATGTTTTTTGAGATAGAAGACGAAAGCTGAAAAAACACCCACTAAACACCAGGTGGCGCTGCGAGCTCCCCCTCACCACCAGGGACTTTTAGTATGTTCATCGAGAGACCTTCCTGTACCTGTGTGCCAATTTTTAATACTGCATGTTTTTTTTGTATTTTCAAACTCTTTATTGACTAGACTAAAATATTAAATGTTTCGAAAGGTATTACGCTTAAAAATAATCTTAATTTTAGCTTGTGTTGTACCGCTGCATTGCAAAGTTACCATTGTTTAAAGTCAGTTATTTCTTTGTACATGACATTGGTGACACTAATAGAAAGACACATTTAATCAGGCATAGTATAGAATATTACATTTTTATAAACGTAGAAGTCTTAAAAAGATAGGTAATTTAAAAATTTTGGGAAAGGGAGATTTTAAAGTTAATATTGTTTAGAATCCGTCTTTTTTCTTTGAGCACACTATTGGCAAAATTAATAACTGGATACATAGTACCCTGACCCTAAGTCTCTATTGCTTGAATGAACCACAAAAATGTTAAGCCCCAGTGATCACACGGGATCTCGCTGAGATAAAATGAACTTCAAAGAGGTAAAAGAAAAAAATCTTTGTAAAATGTTTTCTATCGCTTTTTTGGGTGCGTATAAAGTAAACAAGGAATTTCTCTTTCTTCTGCAAAAGGGGAAAAGAGACCGAAAGACGATTTCCATCTCGTTCGTAGTACACAATCAGAAATCAGCTTTTCTTTTTCGAAAAGATTTTCTATTTTAAGATTTCTGCGGAAGTAAGAATCTTTTCCGTTTTTTACTTCTTCGGACTCTTCAAGAGCAGGAACATCGCTTTATTTCCTTTTCTATTCATCTGGACTTTTTTTCCCCAATGTTTATTCGAACTTTCGTTTTCAGGGAGGATGGAATCAAAGAAAGGTAAATACATGAGGAATAAACCTTAATTTGATATCAGAGGAATAAATGAATTGCTTTCGAAGCATTTTTTTTCTTCTTGCGTAAGACTTTCGTAACTTGGAAGTAATTGTTTTCGTAAGTTTGTAGCTTTATTCCAGTACTGAACTTCGTTTAAATTGTTTCAAAAATTGATTTTTTAATTTATTTAAATTACTTAAATTGGATACACGGTCATTCGAGGTAGCTTTTAGTCACGATTTATGAAGAAATCTTATTTTGTGTCCTATTTCTGACGTGGCTCTAAGTTAACCTAAATGTCAGGCACTTTGAACTAGGCTAATAATTCGTTTTAAAAGGATTGAATTTAATGATTATTATTTCCTATTTTTTTGCAACTATGCAATACTTTACAAATGTTTCTTCTATTTTATACCATAGGACACAGTAAAATTATTGAAACATGAGTGGGGCAATTTGAAATTGATAAACTTTGGCTCGAACCTACCTTGATTGTTTGTGAATAAAATTAAAATAATTATTGAATAAATTAAGAACTCAATTTTTTAGAATTTATAGACGAAGTTCAGAACTGAAATATGGGTTAAATTGTCTTACTCATATTTCACTAGATTTACTGTGCTTTTTCGTGTAAAAAGGATGAACGGTTTAATCACTTCAAAACTATTCAGGAGTTGCAAAGTATTACGAAAACATAATTACTCAATCGATTTAAAATAAATTATGAGCTCGTTTCAAAGCTATCCTACCATTTAGGGTAATTTAAGAGCAGCGAAAGAAATGGGATGCAAAGTGAATTACTTTTGTCAGAGTGGTGAAACTTTAATGCAGCAAAAAAAAAAAAAAATCTAAATATTTCTAAGCTCTCCTTTTGTACTTCACAACATCAGAAGGTTTCTACTAGTTATAATATTCGATAGAGTATTTACAATGTAGGAAAAGCCCTTTCATCAACTTTCCAGCAGTAACTCACAAGATTATTGAACGATGCAATTAGCTATGTTCAACCTCAATAACTTTTTATTTTATTTAATGTTATTTATTTTTTTATTTATTTGCTGGGATACTGAAATATAGATTTAAAAGACAAAGCGTATGGAAGTTATAAGGAAACAATGCATAATTTAATTTTTGCTTTGGTTTATGTAAAGCTGTGTAAAGTATTCACGTTGGAAAACGCATTTAAACCACTCAAGAGCTTAATATCAGTACTAAAAAAGGAATCTTTGAGTTAAATTTGTCATTTTAACATTTTGAAGAAAACTTTGAAAAAGTTTTTAACTCAGTAAACTTGCACCTAATGGGTTCCCAATAAACCGTGCATAATTCTTTTAAAGTATCTGTTTCCCTTTGTACTAAAATTTAATTATCCTTTTTACGACTATGAATATGCTCCCAAATATTTTGAAAATACTTGTGCCATATCTTTTAGCTCGGACGTTTATTGCACAATAAAACCTCGCTTTAGATTTTGAAGAGGCTAATAAAAGGATGGGCATCCAAGTTTAATCCAGTTATTATCTTTTGAAAAATCTCCAAAATACATCCAATACAGAACAGAGGATAGGAGCTATAAAGGGGCTAATAGGAATGTTTTCATTTGCTTTCGAAGATTCATTCTTCATTTCAGACAATTCCTACATAAAATTGTGCATTTTGATTCAACTGAATTTTCAATTAACCACATCAAGCTGAAAAATTAATGAATTTAATCTTTAGTGTTTAAAATGATGATTACGTTCTTTTTTGTCACAATTCCCATCTCCTACGTATTTTTTTTTACATTTTTTGAAACAGAAATTAAATAGTAGTGAAATCTGTAAGATTAGTTATCTCCTTATTGAAAAGTAGAAAAAAAAAGTGTATTAAACATACCATACTAGACGATTCTTTTTAATGACTGGTGGGCATTTCAGTTACACAATTTTCGTTGGACCCCACCCCTCTCCTCCACTACCAAAATTATTACTTTTTAAATTCTAATTATTATTTTTACAAACAGTAAAACTGTTTCAGAATATTTTTATCTCATGAAAAATAAACCACTTTTAATATACTACTTCACTTTGATTTAAACATCTCTCACTTTTCTCATTGATTACGGGGAAGAAAAACTAAAAGACAAAATTACTATAAATTTTAGTTATTATTCATAGCTCCCTCTCTTTTTTCTCCCTTGTATGTTGAACCCGAAATTGATGAATGTTGACATTCTCCAATGATCCACCGGATATATTCGGTCTTTCTACGATTTCGTTGATATGTGCTTGTTAATATTCACCGGCAAAAGTCGATATTTACCAGACTTCGAATTTAAAAAGTAACATATATATTTCTTGAAGCATAAAATTTAAATCCATTTAAAAGATCCACCATTTTCTGGATTTCTCAGTGCTGAAAACATTATTTAATGTTTTTGGTTTTTTAAATGAGATAATTTGATTTCTATAGCTATAGCTAATGCTAAAAAATTATGAATTGTTCAAAAATTACCCTTAAAATTACTAAATCAGAAATTTAATTTCTCGTAGAATTTCTACGTCCAAAGCTTTTTTCAATCACGTTCGCTCGAAGCAGCGAACTTAGTTTGTATGCCTGTGTTGGTGTTAAAGATTTATATTATCTTCTATCTTCCTACTAACCGCTAATGATGATTGTTTATTTTTTGAAGTGTTCAAATTTGAAGAAAAAAAAATTAAAATGAAAAATGGGCGTGTAAAATATGAACACGATTGTGTGTTTGATATTATCTGAATAAAAGTGTTCAACAAGTCAACAAGAAGATATCATAATATTCTCTCAACATTTAACATGGTAGGAGAGAAAGAAAGACAGATATACTATTAACGCATCTCATTACTGCCATTCCACCAAACGCCGCCATTTTATCCTGCAAGCGATTCTCATCTATTTTAATAAAATGTAGTAACTTTAAAAGGGATTAAACAAAGTTTTTTACATAAGATATTCCACACCGGTTTGTAATTTCTTAAGCAACAATATTTCGTTTATTACCCTTTAAAATCACTACTTTTTACATGAGCGTCAGGTGCGGTAAAAGATGGCGGCTTTTAGTGGAATGATCCATTACCTTACTTTCAAACTTTTATTTTGAATTAATTAATTACGTCTTTTTGACATATTTTTTAGATAAGTTTTCAGAGACACTAAACGCCTTTTATTAATCAATTATTTTAAGCAGGTTAATAAAGGAGTAAAACTTTAGAGAAAGCAATTTGTTGCATCATTGCAGTGCCTAATTCAAATACGTCTAAGAATCTAAGGAATTGAGGCGGAAAATGTGCATTACAATGAGTACAATAAGCTCCGGAACCGATCAAAAGAAAAAGAAACGTTTTGCTTCAGACAATGACGGTAGACAAGAAGAGGAAAGAGCAAGATGTGCTAAATATAACTCATAAAAGAACTGCGGAAAAGCGATAAAGCACGGATCACTGGGCTCAGACTGATAAAGAACTATTTGCGAATATTCACGGAAAGTATTAAAAATAAAGTATTTCTACGTGACAAAACAAAGCAAAGGAATGGATGCCAAATTTGTTGATGAAATCCAATATTTCCTTTCGGGGAACATAAGGGATTCAATCAATTAATTAAACTTATTTGTATATTTTAGTTGATGAAGATACGTACAAGGAAAAAAAGTTCCCTGAAGTTAATGAATTGAAACACTTACTTAGAAGAAAAGGAGTGTAAGTGAATAACTAGAGGAAATAGTACGAGAAAGTTTCGTCTGGTTTGGGGGTCGTCAGAAAGGAAGGAAGCGGGAGGTCTTTGAGGGAGTGGAGTTCGTAAAATTGTGACATTTTGTGACTTTTGGTGGGACCCTCTTACACTAACAAGAAGTATCGCAACATACTTTGGTTGGAATGGGAACTTTTTGTTATATCAATACGTTTATGTAGTATATCGTTTTCCACTATAAAAGACAGCAGCAACTTTGCTCCATAATCTACGTGTCTTGCTATCTATCACTTTGGATGAATTTTTACTTAAACATCTCTATATTTCTCAGGGTTGTTTAAAGATATATTTATCTGTACATCTAGTATTCTGAAACAGACTCTTTTCAAAAATTCATAACAAGAAAACAGTTAAGGCACAATTCTTGCAAAAAATTCATGGGACAGTTCGAAAATTTTTCAATGGGTGGCACACCAAAGAGTAAGCATGAAATAAATTTAAAGAAAATCTAATGTCATCACAATTTTAAACAATTTTTCTCGAATTAGTTATACTGCATTATTCTGAAACTGTATGTTACGTAATCGGAATCCGAAACAGCATACATTTTCCTAAGAGTTTTTAACGGAATAGCGGCACATTCGTCACGGCATCTTTTTTCTTCAAGTTTCTCAAGTGCTCGGGGATTTGGTCGACATACTGCTTCGTCAGAAAATATTTGATCTGCAACTGAAAATTAAAGAAGAAAAGTTTTGGGATCTCTCAAATTAAACTATGACATTGCTCAAAAATACTAGATATACGTTCACATTAAATTATGACATTGCTCAAAAATTTGCGTATTGACTTAAATTGTTCTGTAGTAACAAATTTTCAAAAACCGTTAAGTCAACCGACATGTTACTGCAGCCCGTGGTAAGCACTTTGAAAATGCCGTAATGCAATTACATTCATTAAATCTTCATAAAAAAGTGGCGTGATTTTCAATTACTTTTTGTTGATATATGGGTTTACTGTCTGCAGTCCCATGCGTTGGAAACTTTTTGAGCTAAAATCGTGAGCTCTAGGACTAAAAAATTCAGCAAAAAATGTAGTGTTAACTTTAACCATCCTCCTGTCACATATTTTTGAAAACCGAGAATCTACTTCAGGACAACTTATGTGCGTGCGTGTGTAACATATATATAGATATATATATATATATATATATATATATATATATATATATATATATATTAGGTGTTTATAATAAATATTTAGATTAAATTACATTTAATGCTCTAGCTGCAATTATGCGCTGTTTGAATGTAGAACATCTTATTTTCACATTTTACCCATATATATATATATATATATATATATATATATATATATATATATATATATATATATATATATATATATATATATATATACATATATATATATATACATATATATATATATATACATATATAAATATATACATATATAAATATATATATATATATATATATATATATATATATATATATATATATACATATATATATATATATATATATATATACATATATATATACATATATATAATAAAACAAATAAAAAATAATAATAATGAAATAGAAAATGGCACATTAGGAGAAGTGAAAGGAGAAAGGTTGAATCCAGAGCTCATCAGCCGTGGGGGATTCAAGAATTTGTAACACTGAAACTGCTTTTAATTTGGAATTTTCTCTTCTTAAAAATAAACTATTTGACAACAATTTTCCAAAAAATCTAATTAAAAATGTTTGCTCAAGTATAACCTTCAATAACGACTTTGCTTCACTGTAACTGTTTAACTGTTCAATCGTATGAAATCGCTGGAAGAAACCATTACAGGATTGCAGGGATGGATATTTTTTGAGCACGTGTAAATGGTAGACCGGAACGTATTGGGATTTGTTTTTTGGACACGTATGATTTACCTTATATTTTTATTTTGACAACTGGACTGCCTCCTGATTTGCTGGATATGATTTTGGATTTTGTCGCGCGGAACTTCAGGTGAGATGTTTTTATTTTCACAGCAGGACCGTACTGTGGGTGGCCGGTTTTTGGGAATTTTATTCCTAATCGGTCGAGGCGAAACCCCTGCTTTTAGTTTTAGGTTTTTGTTCTAATGTGCGGTTTGTAGGCTCACATTGGTGCTTTTTTGCCCAATGAAGATCTGTAGACTGCATATTTTGAACTAAAACACCCTCTCTATAGTTTATTTTTAAATTTTTTGGTCTTTCGACCACTCTTGAATCCCCCACGGCTGATGAGCTCTGGATTCAACCTTTCTCCTTTCACTTCTCCTAATGTGCCATTTTCTATTTCATTATTATTATTTTTTATTTGTTTTATTATATACTTGGCTTTGTAGTTTAGCTGCTTTGCGCATCTATGGGCTTTTGGTGTGGTCTCTTCGTTTTTCCTCTTACAATTCTGTTATTTTATACATACATACATATATATATATATATATATATATATATATATATATATATATATATATATATATATATATATATATATATATATATATATGTTTGTGTGTGTGTGTGCAAGTATGTATTTTGTGCAGCTAGCATGGGGGATGTTTATTTGTTTATCTGATCTTTGAGGAAAAAAAAGAGGTACTTATACAATATTTCCTGCTTTCTTGCTTTTGAAAAAATAGAAGCAATAAGGTAAACCTTTTTAATAACTTTAAAAAAATTCTGCTGCAGTAATTTTTTTATTCAGAAGATTACACTCTAGAATAGAATCTGGAAATCTTCCGTAATGGTCTCGACAGTTTTTCAGCTTTTTTTCTCAAACACCGTAAAATTAATTTTGTTCTTTAAAAAACAGGAAAGTTTCCATTAAAGAAATTCTTTCTTCATGCATTATACAACCATTAGAGTATTAGAATAGTTAAAGTGGAAAGTATTTTTTTTTTTTTTGCTGGAAAGAAACAACGGCTGAAAAAGATGCCTTACGTTGTAGCCAAGCATTTGCAAGAAATGACGCCGAACAATTTTCATTTTTTATGAAAGTATTGAGCTCATTGCTTTAGATAAAATTTTCAGAGGCAAAACAAAGAAATCTCTAAGACTGAAATTTAAAAAGGTGAAATGATTTAGTTTGGACATAAATGTTGTTTTTTGAAAAGTTTTTATAAAAGAAATTTTCGCTGGAAGATAATAAATAATGACACACTACGGACTTAATGTCGTTGCAGAAAAAAAAGCTATCAAGAAAGTAGAGAGGTATTCAGGAAAAAACATAAGCCCAATACTAGTAAATGATGCATAAAGGAAGTATACGGAAAAATTTGACTAGTACTTCTTACCGGCAAAAAAATATTATTAAAAAAATTATAATGTTTAACGCAACATTTTAAAGCTATATTTATCAACGTTTATATTACTATTTCGCAAATTCTTATAAATGCTATTAACAATAAATTAAAGTACTGTAGATTTATTATTTACATAATTAAAGTTAACTACATAGTTAACCATTGCAAAGATAAAAAAAAAATGCTTGAAAGTTTGATACATTTTTGGTTATTTTTTCTACTTGTGCCATTCTGAAAGTTTTCTTAGCAGTTGCTTCTGAACCTCTCCCTCGTTGTTTTTTCAGGCTCCTTCCTTATCGAAAAAACTCTTAAGGCGCTGCTCCATATTGACGTAAAGCAGAAAAATAAAGCATAAACGTAAAATGAATTAAATAGTGTTCTTATGGAAAGTACCCGGATTTTCGGTTTCTGCCTTTGGTTTCGGTCGCGTTTTCTGCTGATGTGGAGCAGGGTCCTTAATCGTAAAGCAGTCCTCTTTAATGAGAGCCATATGAGACCACTGAAACACTGCACGCTGACTTTATGAGGAGCCCACGATTCATCTTGATTCGCAAGTTTCGGAACAAAATATACAAGATTAAGTACTTTACATAGTCTGCAATGATCTTTATGCGATTTTAAAGAACACTATATTAGCCGAAGTTGAAGTTCCCACTTATTATTATACAGCATCGAGGTGGTGTCAGACGGTCATTCTGTAGGTATCAATCACCACTGTAGAAGATTGATCAGGTAAAAAGAAAAAAAAATCAAAGCAGAAATAAAATTAATGGTAAATGTATATGAAAATTCACTTAAAATTGAATTTTGTTACAAGGCGTGACGTATTTTTCCTGCAATCAGCCACTGAAAACATGAAGTTCAGCTATTATTTCTCCTGTATTTTTTTCATCGCAGGTCTGTGTCAATTAATAGTTGTAAAAATAAGTAGTGTGGCGCTTCATCATATTTTTCTTTCTTACGCATCAGGCTAATTCTAGCAAATGATGATACCTATGCATGCCTACCTTAAAAACAACAGTTTAGTTCAAAAAAAAATAATAATAAGCTTACACAAAAGAAAAATTTTGGCTTTCAAATTTATTTCGATATAATTGGTTTTGAAAGAGATAAAAATAATATTCTTAGATATTATGGAGTGAAAATTTCCTTTTCTGAATGATAAATACATTTTATTCTTCAAAAGATAAAAAAGCGTTACCGACATTGTTCTACTTTTGAGTGGAAAAATCTTCGATTTATTGCGCTTAGCAATTTATTAGAGATTTTGTTGTTTGCAGACATTTGCTTATTATTTTATGTACCGTTGTGTTTTGTCAGTGTTATTATTCTGAAATTTTCAATGTTGAGACAGCGAAAGGAAAAAATGATTTTAAAAAATAATATTCACAAATTTTTCCATTTTTTACTCCTTTCTTATGATTTTTAAATACTTTTGGTTTCTTCCACTTTGGGGATATTTTTCATGTTCGTAATTTTTCTTTAACAAACGTTAAAAATTCTTTGATTAAAACTTTCCAAAAAAGTTAACATAAGCTATCTGTACATAGATCTGTAATTCTGAGCTACATAAAATGGGTTTTGCAAATGGGAAAAAAAAGGAAAAGAAAGGAAATGCTAAAAGCATTAACATGGCATCTGAAATTTTTTATTCTTGGTTGCTCCCACAGATGCTGCAATGGAGCGGAGCAAGTAGACAATTTTATTTGGAATTCAGCGAATGAAATTGTTTTACAAAGATACGAAATAAAAATATATGCTACTTTTCTACTGAAAATCAAGGTTTTCTTTATTCCCTAACAGTTAATGTATTTCCGGCAATTCCCTACAACGAGGGAAAATTGGGGGATTTTATTTTTTGCTATATTTTTTTTCATTAGAAAAAGTATCTAACAATTATTTTAAAAATCATGCAATGCACTTGATTTGAATAATATGGTTTAAAATCATTTCAATATGCGTTTATTCTCCTTCGCATGCAAAAAAAAAAAAAAAAAAAAAAACATTAATCCCGTGCCACAATATGAAAGGAAAACATTAATAATGGAATAAAAGCTCTTGGTTGTATATTTAAATACCATTTTTTTCTTTCGAAGATATGGATATTGGATAGTACACAAAATTTTTGCTTCTGACTTGTTTAACCTCATTCAAGTAATTTGAAATAAACTACTGGATTAATGCAAAAGTTTAAGTTTGTATATTTTAGATCTTCAATTACATACTCTTCAAGACATATAATTTGTTACTAGTTATTTATTAAAGCTAATTTTGGTTATTAAAAAAAATATATACAGTATTAAATCTCACAATGTTGCAGATTAGTGCGAACATTTGTTTCGGGGCATCCAGGAATTAGGCCGGTTATTTCAAGTTGACCCGTGGGGGGGGGGGGGGGTCAAAGGGTGCACACACATTGCAATTCCATCGGAAAACAACTAGGGATGCACCGATTAATCGGTAGTACCGATTAATCGGCCATAATCGGCCACATTGCCAATTATTACCGATTATTTGGTGAAAAAATATTTTTTAAATAATATTTTTAAATTATACCTCCACTGAGAAATTATGATGAAGAATTTTCTATAACAGTAATAATAATCCTCACAGTTGATATAAAGTTTTTAAAAAAATAATTTTCCCTTTTTGAATAAATATACGCATAAACAATGTTTCAACATTTTTTCACGTTTCCGGTATTATTCTACTTAGCGTAGTGCTTTTAGGTAACCTCTAATTTTCACAAAGAACAAGTCTTGAATTAAATTGCTACTAATAGTTGAAAACTTTAAATTAGAAGCACTCCTAAATGAGAGTGCTCACCTCACACCCCACCTAATTTCTCGTTTTGAAATTTCAAGCCTAGTAAAAATGATTACAATGTGTTAATGTAATATTATTGACATGAATATGAAAATTGTTTCTAAGAAATTGGATAAATTTTAAGTTATTTTGGGAAAATTAAGAAAATGAAAAAAAAAAAACTTCTCTCAGAAATAAATTACACTTTCTAAAATCGGAATTGTAAAAGAAAGAAAAAAAATAGTGATGGTGAGATAGGTAGTATTAAAAACAATCATCTTTATTATTAATCGGCTCAGCCGATTAATCGGCCAATTAACAAAAGCCGATTAATCGGTAATCGGTAATCGGCCAATTTGCTTATCGGTGCATCCCTAAAAACAACACATACCACTCCCACTTTTTATAAACACATTGATTTCACAAAGTCATTAGTTTAGCAAAATGCCAGGTACTCAATTTTAAATAGTATTTTCAACTTTATGGCAAAATTTTGCTTTTGTTTTAAAGATTTATGACTCATTAAATTTATCTGTAATGCTCGTAGTGCCACCCTTGGTGGATTTTTATTAACAATAAATTGTAAACACAACATTTTTTTCTTGTACAGGATTTTTTTTCACGATTTATAGCACTGATGCATTAGTATTGTTTCTCCGCAGGTTCCAGAACTTATTTTATCCATTAAATTTAATCATTTTTTTTTCTCTTAAGGCTAGCCTTTCATTGCTACAACACCCTCTCGTTAAAATGCATAAAATCAAAGAAAAAGCGAAGCAAAAAAAGCTTTTACATGAAGCCTAGCATTTAACATCTGGTAATGGCATAAAGTAGTTTTTTTGTGCTTACTTAGTTACTCTACAACACTGAACGTTCGCCTTTTTTACAAAAATAATTCTGAAGCTTAAGAAGAAAACACGACGTTTCCTTAAAAAAAATATTGTCTTAGCAAAAATTATTACTTTTTTTTACTTGAGCTGCATTTTACGCCTATTAGTTTCCTTCCTTAATGCATGTTTTTTTTAGTCATGTAATATTCTTCGATTTCTACTTCATTTATCATGCGTAAGTGTCTACAGTTTTTTGTTCCTATTGGATCCACTTTTTTTCTCACAAAAACGCACAACTTTTGCAAAATGAGTAGCTCTAAACTAAACTCTCACATCGTTGAAATAAGTAATTTCAATCACCTGTACATACTAAATCTCTTCTTGTCTCTTTTATTATATTTATATATACTAGCAGTACCCGCACGGCGATGTCCGTGCAATAAATGTAAAGGAAGTCAACTGAACAAATTTAAATAAGATTTCAAAACATACTACGTACGTGGCCCGCTCCAATGCTCCAAGCAGCTAGCTGCGTGACCCAGCGTTGCACAGGCGTTTCGGGACTTTAAAGTAGTAAAGAAAGTTTCAACAAACTACTCGCCTCCCAGGCGGCTCGCTAAAAGGCTCTTCACGTATTTACTTTTTTCCTGCATAAAAAAAATCATTCGAATTATTGAGATGTTTCCACCTTTAAAATGGTGAGAAAAGTTTCAGCAAGTTCAGCTCGCTCAAGAGAAAGAAGCAGACACAGATATTCAATTTTTAATATAAGTAGATGGCTTTTCAACTAATTTATATTTCAAAAAAATACAAGTAGCTAGTGATAAAAGTACTACGTACGTGGCTCGCTAAATAATTTCATGTTTGATTTAGTTAAGCCTTCTTTCAAATTCTCACTATCACTATTATTGCTGTTTCATAGCAACCACGTTTTATAACAATAGATTTCATATTTAATCATTTAGGACAAATCGCTTTAAATTTGGCTACTTATTAATTGATATCTTCGTTAATTAAAATCATATAATTATATAAATTAAAACTAATGAAGTCTGAAAAATTACCAATCTATAGGTATCTGGTTCGACTTTCAGTTCATTGACGTTCAGGAGAAAAAGCATGACATAGATAGAAAGATACTCAGTTTTTAATATAAGTAGATGCTTGTCAATATTAAAATTTTCAGTATATATTCTGTTATAAAATATATTATGTGTTAAAATAGAAGGAAACCGTGGATATTTTTCTACAATTAGAGAGAAAGTGAAATTTTCGTGATAAAAAAAGTCGTCCCTAAATTATATCGAAAGGTTAAAAATACCATACATATACCTATTAATTACCAAAAGAAAACACGCATCATAAACAACATAAATAGACACAGACTCTAGAAATACTGTAGAGATAATAGCCGTTATAGAGGCAAATTATGCAAATGCACATTATGTGTGGTGTTTGCTTTTAATATTTCACTAGAATATTGAAACATTTCATTCCTTTACAAATGTCAATGTCAATGTATTTCAATGAATGTCGGAAACTTTACTGAAAATTAAACCATTTTCTTCTTTTTTCTTTAAATCTACCAATTCAAAGAACTTCCTTCGCTAGTTGTTTGTTTCAAGATCAAGTAATTTTTATTTAACGTTTGAGTTGAAATGTAATTTTGGAGTGCGATCTTACTCAGAGAATTCTCATTTTAAACATATTTTGAAAATATATTTATTGTTTCATTCATTTTAAAGGAATTGAATGCTATTCTTTATTGATAAACTCGAAAACGTATCCAAATTTGTTTTCGTTACAACTAGTTTAACACCACTACTTAATTACTTAAACAAAATCAGCAAAGAAGACTGGAAGTGTAAACCTTATACAATTATATAAATTTACACTGTAGATATATTAGATGTAAAATGTAGAAAATTTAAAAATACTTTTCTGAAATACTTTCTTTTAACAGCATTTCCTCAATTAAAACAGAAAATTCTAGACATATTTTTCAAAACTTTTCTTTTTTTTCGTCTAAGAGTAGCCTTTAAATTTAATGGAATGTTTTCATTTTCTTACTAAAAACAATGCTTTTCAAAGAAACTAATCTTAATGTAAGCTGTTATTTACCTTCAGTACGTTTTACATATGTAAATAGATTAGAAGTTACTTTGTTTGAATGTTTTAAAGTAACATTAATTTTTCCTTGTGTTTATTCAGTTATATAAGATGAGTTGAAATGTTTTAAACCTTTATATACGTTTGCATATTTTTTATGCAGGAAGAGCAACTCGTTCCCTATGCTTTTTTTCTAAGTTCAAAACGAATGCATCCGGTGATAATTACTTTCAATGGAATTCTAAAAAAGAGAAAGAAGAGGAAAGAATAAAATAATTAAAAAAAATTGAAGATTGACTAATATATGTATTTTGAGCAGTGTTTGTTTTTGGTTAAGAGAGAGAAAAATAAATAATATGATGCCCAAAATTTGATTAGCAGGAAAAGGCTGCTATATGTATGCCCGTATTGATTTAAATTTTTACTACATCTTCATTAATTAGTATACAAATTAAATTGCTATCTTTCATGTAGAAAATTACAGAAAAGGGAGAAGTACTAGAAACCAAAACCATCTCATTTTTTCTCATACATCGAAAAAAGTTGATGATTCGATACGTTTTTTTTTTCTTTTACAAATATTCCACGTTATGATTAAGAACACTGCTGTGGCTTAAAAATCCCTAGTAGTTGGCTGATTTTTATACTGCTTATATAGAAAATACAATCATTCTGAAGAATTAGGTTTTATGGTGACTCTTATAACTGAAAGGATGATAATCATTTTTTTTTTTGGTTTGCTGTATCTCCTTATACTTAAATCATTTTCAAAGCATATAAATCACAATATATTATTTCTTGCCTCGTCTTTAAAGGGGGATCAAGAGGGGGTAACACATCTTAATTTTCAAACAGATTTTATTTGTATATGTAAGTACTGTATTTTGCTGTTGTTGTTTTTAAACTAAATATGCTTTGAGTATGTGCCTTTAACTGATGTATCTGATTTATTTGAAAATTTATAGAACTAGCAGAGCTTGCATCATCGATAAAATTGTGCATCAAATTTTCATTGCCAATTATCGTTAATTTATTTGTTTGAAGGTGTCTTTGTTTATCTATATCAGTCATAATATTATTTTAATCATAATATTTAATTTATATAATTATTTTTTGCATTCACCAATATCATAACACTGACAAAAAGTGTTTTTAGACCACTTTCTGTACTCCAGATATATTCTTACATTGTGTTTGGGGACCCCAGGGCTCCATAGAGATCACCTAGTATTTATTAGTATTTTCGGAATAAGCAGCAGAAAAATATCAAAATGATTTTTAGTTTAATGTCCGATTTATTTTAAGCGTATGAAATTCGACTAATTCAGTACAAGAAGATGAAACTTTTATAGAAATGAACAATAATTCATCCCTAAAAGAGAAATTTAAATTAACGCCATTATTGGAATATTGTTGCAGTTTAAAAGATGCGTATTTTCAACTGTCGCGAACATCGGTGTTTATATTTTTACCACTTGCAACTACTATATGTGTTAAACAGGTCTATCTGCTTTTGGGTTAACAAAACTAAATACGGGTCATTCCATGAAAATGTCAACCTCAGCCGAAGAAAAAAAAATACCGAAGTGAAAAAAGTATCAAAAAATAAATGAATAAATACATAAGTAAAAATCATACAACAAAAGAAGTCAAAAAAAAATGAAAAATTATTGTAATTATCACTGAGGTTAGCCATAATAAATAGTTTGTAGTGTGTCTATACTGCTTATTATTCGACGGTTACGTTAGTCACGTTACGTTAGTCACACTCCATCTTGAGTAAAAGTGACATTTAAGACTAAAAAAAACTATGATTTAATAAATGTGTTTTATGTTTTTAAAAGCCAACTTTACACAGTTTTCAAATATACCATTCAATTTTTAACACTTGCTTAACGTTGAGAAATTTTTGCCTCACAACATGAGCATTCATTTTCAGGGTTGCAAAAATGTTACGTTAGTCACGCTGCTATTCTGGTTGAAAAAATATCTGCTGTCAGTAATTTAGTTTTAAATTCTTAGCAGAAATGATACATAGATACCATGAACATTGTAAATCCACCAGCATAACTAAAAAAAAATTTTATCCCTTAAGTTACAAGCAAACACAGTTACAAAATCAGCTCTGAATGTTACGTTAGTCACTATGGAATGACCCATACCGCAACAGACTTGATATGCTAACTCTGACTTTCGAATCTCACGTTCACAGTACATTGTAAAATATTAATCGTAAATAGATTAAGTATATCTGCAAAAGTAACATAAAAACAACTTGTCTCACTAAAATCTAATCAAATTTAAAATTTTATTGGAACCAACTGTAAGATTTATTTTGTTCTTTTTTCTGTTAATTAAAAAACAGGGACGTCATTTCCAGTTTTTCCAGGGGGGGGGGGCAAAGGGTCCAGAAACAATGCAATTTCATTGGAAAACATCAAAAGCCACGCCCACTTATTGGTAAATTGATTTCTCAAAGTCAGGGGGGATCAATTGACCCCCTGACCCCACCCCTAAATGACAGGCCTGCCTTTATGGTTGAATATTTGTTATATACAGTTACAATTTTATTTTTAAAAGCATTTGCATACATTTTATAAAACATGTAATTGGTTATTACAGAGCGACCCCCCCTGACCCCCTAAATGACCGGCCTGTTAAAAAAAAATTATTTAGTATACAGTAATATCCCACTCGTACATGCCGAACGTGGTATGTTAATAATATTAAACTCTATTTTAAACCAAATTAATATAAATGAGACTAAAAGGTAGACAAAATTGGAAGTAATAGTAGTTTATATTTAATAAATTTTAATAATTAACTCCAATATAAAATAGTTTCAGCAAATATAGAGTGAAAATAAAATAAGCTTTACATAAATTACTACACTGCAAAAAAATAAACTGTTGCTTTCACAGTACGAGTATTATTCTGGCAGCAGAGTTTTTATTTTAAAACCGTAAAATACACGGTAATAAATTGTAAAGTTAGCAATGTAACAGTTTATTACCGTAAAACAGCAATTTTACAGTTTATTATCACAATTTTAGTTTATTACCACAAAATTAGCTGTACAATACTGTAAAAACAACAGTATAATACTGGCAGCAGAAGTTCCAGTTTAAAAATGTAAAATGGACGGTAATAAACTATTAAATTAGCAATTTTAGTTTATTACTGTAAACTTAGCAACTTTTACAATAAATTACTATAAAATTAGCTGTATTATACTGTAAAAAAAACATTCACATTCTACAGTGCTGCTTTACAATATTTCAAAATTTGAGGACTTTAAAAGTGAAGACTTTTGTTTTTTATTTTTTGACATTATTAAATCTTTAATGATTCAGATCTCTTTTTTCTCTCTCATTCTTTGGGTTCAAGATTATAACAATAGAAAATAACTAAGTAAGTAAAGTAGTTCCGAACTTTCAAATTCTTTTATCATTACTTGATCCTTTCACACATTCAAAGAAACATTCGGACTTGTAATTACGAAGCTGTATGTTCACAGCAAAACTATGATTAGTCAATTTCTATCTTATTGCCCCTGATTCATGTAAACTTTTCTGACCAAACAGATTTTGTATTATCACCATTGATATTCATTGCTAATAACCAAAACACGATATTACCCAGTGAGAATATAACATGTTCTAGACTGTCCGGAGCCTTTATATAATGGAGAAAAAAAGTGAATCTATTTCACAGATAAAGTGATTAAAGATCCCAGTATACCCCCAACTTAATTATTCTATTTAAATCTGGAGTTTCATGCATTTTTGAAAGTTATATTTTGATACTTTTGTCTTCAAAGCTTTATTAAACAGCAACGAAGATTCTATTATAGCTGCGTTTTGTTGTGCACAAAACGTCTCAAAGTGTGATTTAAAAATGTTCTCCGTTCCGAGAATAAAAAGAAATATTTCTCACTTAATATAGTGGTATTAATGATTTACAGCGGTTTCTACGTAAATAAGATAAAGCTCATTAACATAACACGTCGTTGCATAGCTCAGAGAAATAACGGATAAAAGCTAAGTTTCGAAAGATGGTGAAAAAGAGAAAAGACATTTTTATAAAAGATCTTTTCACTTTCGAAAAGTTGCGCAGCAGACTTTCTATTGAACATTTTGTTGGGGAACTTCAGAAAAGGATAACGTGAAGGAATTATTTTTAATAAGTCTTAGTCAGAAAGAATTATTACTTTCTTGGTTTTCGAGGAAAGTGGGGACTTTGTGATATCAGTTCTGGTGTGCTTGGAAATTTCTTCTGAAGCACAAGTGAACTATTAATAAGTGTTAAACTAAGTTTTTAATTGCGTAAAAAATAATCTATAAAGCGGTATCTTATTAAAAAAAAACTTGTTTTTCTGAGAAAATTTTATAAATTTTTTTACAGTACTCATTAAACACTCAGACTGTTCATTATTCAAATGGCTAAAATGTCGCTAATTAGAACGTAAAGTACTTGAATCAGATGTTTGTTAATCTTACGAAACTTATTGCTAGTCAAAATGCTTCCTCAAGCAGATTTAATGGGAAAACATTTCGCTAAGCGTAAAACAAAAAATGTTTTTTAAAAAAATTATAACAATTTAAATTCGTTTCCGACGAATTCAAACCACATTTTTTTCAATTAAGCTCTAAATATTATCGAAACAAAGAAACAGAAATATTTAAAATAGAATCAGAAGGAACAAGTCAAAGCAAGCGTATTTGCAGTACAATTAATGCTTATTATTATTAACAACATATTTAGCTTTTGATTATTCGTAATAATTTAGCTATAATGCACAAAATTAATTATAAATTCAAATTAAAATGTAAAATTCTTTTGTATGGAAATTCATAGGAAGATTAAAAGGTATTGATGTAAAAAGTGAAAGTGCAAAAACCTAAATATACACTAGCATAATATTACACATATTAGTCTAATGCATTCATATGCACTCAAATTTGTGAATGGAAATCTATTTGAGAAAGTTCAAAATATTTTTAAAAAGTGCCTGAAAACCGAATTCAGGTATTAGATGACTGAAAAAAAGCATTTTCACGTAATAGGTAAAAAATGTAGAATTGCACGCAATAATAATGAATTCAAATCTTAAATGAGAACACTTTCAGCAAAAATTCATATTGCACTTACAAATCAATATCATATAAAAAATAAAAGTTGAAGTTGAAAATACCATAGTACGCACGTATGTAATACTTCAAACATTAAACTAATGCAGTTGAACTAATCATTTGAAACTCAACTGAATTTTATTTCTTCATTGTAGTAGAAAATCAAACTGACAATTTGGCAACAGAACCATTGAATTTTGGAGGCCGTTATTGAAAGCGGAAACACGAATTTTTGCGATTTAGTAACCTGCTGCAAGGAACTGCACTTGCTATACTTTGACGCACTTGGAAAAAAAAGTCTTCATGTATCATTATCTCATACAATTTAGTCTTTATGCGGTGTTTGATATCTCTAAAGATTATATCATTTTTAAGACAGTTTTGGAAAGATAAAATACTGCTGCATATTAGTCTCCAGGTGCTTTCGATTTTCCTCTGAAACATTTAACACTGTCAGGAAAATGTGGAAAATGACGTTTATTGGACAGAAAAGAGGCTAAGCTAGTTTCCAGAGAGCTAAGATAAAGTTTACTCCGAGAAAGACGGAGACATTGGTTTATCAGATTAGTGTGTTGTCAAGAAAAGTTAGAAAAAAGTTAATGCTGGATGCAAGGTAATACTAGTTGAATAAAGATGTAGTATGTATTGAGATAAATGTGTGATTTCTTACGTCTGTTTTTGCCAGAAAAGATTTAAATTTCGTTATACTGTGCTTTATGTTTTAACACGGTGAGAAACTTATTTTATTCTAGCATTAATGAAAATATTTTCATGCTTTGCAATGTAAGAAAGTTCCGAAGCGTCACAGATTATTTCTAGGCAACCTTCTAGGATTTCAAGGGTTTCCTGTGAGCAGTCAGTGTATCTGAGAAAAAAATCCTGAATCTCTACAAGTTTCATGAACGTAATACAGTCTGAGTAAAAACTTTAAGGCCAGTAAAAAAATATTGAGGAAACGGGAAAATTAAATTAAAGGGATTTTAATGATACTGAATAAAATATTATTAATGTTCTTTAATAAAAAATAACTCAACAGACAAGTTTTTCAAAGTACGCAATTACCAAAAACACAGTACTATATTCAAACTTAGTATTTCAACCTGAGTAACAACTTTAAGGCCACCAGTATTTTTTAAATACTAAACAAAGATATACTGGAATAAATATCACAGCAGTTAATGAGATTGGGGAAACCCTTCAACCTGTAGTTTTTTCATTAATTTCTTCGAAGGTTTGGTGCTCTTTGTGAAGATGGCGAAAGGTAAGAAATTAACTGATCGTGAAAGGGGACAGATTGAAGCTTTTACTACAACGGGGATGAGTAACCGTACTATTGCGAAAAAAAGTGGAAGATCGAAGACTGTAGTTAATAATTTATTAAGATTGAAAGACAATTACGGTAAAAAAAAACACCGGGGGAAGACCCAGGGCTTTGTCCTGGCGTGATGAAAGAAGAGTTTGAAAACATACGTCAACCGGAAAGTATTCAACTAGGGAAAATATTCAAGCGACAGGCTTAAATGTTTGTCAAAAAAAGTTTGCAAAATTGGCTAAGCCCTAGTTACTGAATAGACACAAAATAGAGCGTTTGAACTTTGGCCAAAAAGTTATGACCTGGGGTAACCAATGGATACAAATATTTTTTTCTGATGAAAAAAAGTGGAATTTGGATGGACCAGATGGGTAGAAGTACTATTGGCATGATTTACGATAAGAAAAAAAAAGATATTCTCCAAGCGCCAATTTGGTGGAGGCTCTGTCATGACTTGGGGGTGCTTTTCTTAAAATGGTATTGGCTGAATTGCGTTTGTTTCGGGTAAAATGAATTTTCAAGCGTATCAAAATGTCCTAGAAAGTCATCTTTTACCAAATGCTGAATTTATTTCTGGAGAAAATTGGAAATTTCAGCAAGACAATACACCTATCCATTCGAGTAACAGTACAAAAAATTGGTTTCAAGTTCATAATGTCGAACCTTTGAAATGGCCAGTTAAGTCTCCAGATCTCAACCCAATTGAGAACTTACGAGGAGACTTAGCAAGAAGAGTATGCAAATGGGAGACATTTTACTGCATTAATAGAGCTTAAATCTACAATCGAGGATGATTGGTATAAAACAGACCCTGAACTTTGTCAAAAACTTGTTTCATCTATGCAGACAAGAATATTTGAAGTTGTTAGAAGGAAGTGGAATGGATCATACACAAGCTTTTAAATGTTAGTATTTTTTCTTCCCCTGTTTTATTTCTCTGTTGGCCTTAAAGATTTTACTCAGGTGCAAATAGTGATCTTTAGTTTGTTTAATAATTTCTGATAGTAAAATAATTACAAATGATTATTCTGTCCTTTTTTACTTGTATTTAAGGATAATAATTATCACTCAAATTATGTTTTGGTTCTCAGTTTAATATGTGTCCAATTTCTCAAAAAAATTTACTGGCCTTAAAGTTTTTACTCAGACTGTACTATACATTCAGATGAAAATAATTTAGAAGTATACCTGGGGGAAAAATTATTTAAAAAAAAAGTTTTTTATTTGTGTCTCAACATTTTCTATTTCTCATATTATCTCTTCTGCTGTAGTCATTTTTGAAATAAAATAAACAATTACACATTGAATCTAGAAGTATTTTAAAGAAGACTAAGTGTAGTATAGCTTTATTCTAGCTACGCACATAGGTTTTGATGGTCAATACACAAGGGAACGTCTTATTATTCTTTCCTTCATTTTTTTAAACAGCTAATTTGAGTCAATGCATGTCTACATGCCAAAATTGTATCCAAAATAAGAGTCTTTTTTTTTTTTTTTTGAAAATTGTAAACCGAATTAGTTTTAGAAACTTTATTTCATCTCTTTCATGTTCTATAGCTGCAACTTTTTCTTTACAATTCTTAAAAGAATCTTTTGCCCAATCTGTTGCATTCGATACATTACAGATTAGTCAAAATATTTTAAGGCCCTTCATTAATTACTTTTACAAGAAGCATTGATACCTTATTATACACAAATAAATGGAATTAAAACATGATTATGTGTTGATATTTATTAGATTTAATTAAAGAAATCTGAAATTGGCGTACAAGATTGAACTACGTTTGAGAGAATCTTGTATTCTTTGTACAATATCTTCTTTCTCGTATTCTTTGTACAATATCTTGTGTAAGCTAAAATAAAAACTCCCTTATTGTGATATGTTTGGTGAAAAAAGGAAAAATAGTTTCTATTGAAGGATGTATTTTTTACGTTAATCTTTTTTGCTGACTAAGAGCAAAATTAGTGTCCTTACGCATGAAGACTTTATTTAATTAAAGGTTTTGCCGGGGAAAAATGATCCCGAAGTAAAAAATAAAAGTAAGTCCCGAAGTAAAAGCTTATGGAATTCGAATGTCAAAGCATCTTGCAGTTGAAAAAAAAATCTTTTTAACGGCACAGTAATCGCAAAAGCAGCTTGTGGCTGAAAACATGTACTGAAGAAATGATTTGAAGGAAAAACGAAAAATGCTTAAAAGCAAAATAAAAAAGGTTTAAAGAGAGAAAGGAAAATATTTGAAGGAGGGATAGAAAGGGTAATAAAAGAAAGAATACAAATAATTTCATGTCAGAATGTATTTTATGAAGAATTAAAATGGCAGTAGACCTAATGGCAATTATGACCAATAAATGTCTGAAACAAAAATTGGTCGGACTCGGCTGTAATTGAAATACAAGGTCATTGTGCTTGGCTTTGAATTCAATGTTCAAAAAATACGTCTTTGTAGACAAATAATTATCAACAATTACATTTTTGTGTAAACAAATTTCTATTCGTACTTAATGCCCGAGTTGAAGTTGGAATTAAAAAAAAATCACTAGATAGAACATTCGATTTTCACCAGAAAGGCTAACTGATGATAAAACGTTAGCAACAAGTAGTTTATCGTCAACAGAAAAAGTGTAGCTACAGTTTCAACGAAAAGTGCTGTCAATGTCAAAAATTGCCTGATCTTATTTTACAGGAAATTGAGTTTCCTCATGGCTCACTTTTCATTCTAGGATCCCCCGTACCTACCATAACACGTGGTTTAATCGGTTGGTTGTGGTCCTGAAGAGTAAAGATCTCTCTGTTATTTTGATCCAGACCTGGAGCCGAGCAACCCTTGGTTCAGCACCCCCTAAGGTATCGATTGACCTAGAGGACTTTGTGACTACGACAATTATTTAACGTGTGTTGCCTACCATTAGTAAACATGGTAGATCCTTTTACCGCATACGATCGAACTTGCGAAGCGAGTTCGATGCCTTTCCGATCGTCCACCACCGCCCCTTCATGGTTCACTGCAGTTTACTAGCATAAAAAATTGTTAATTGTTTCAGAAAGCCTTATTTGTGCAATTGACGAATCGAAAAAGATAAATGCCACTGCGTATATATCTACATTTTCTCCGATCATTTAACATCAGAGAGCCCCCAAAGAGTAGATTGTAGCTCGATAGCGCCTTTACTGGCAATATTAGGACTCCGGTACCTGTATTAAGACACCGAAGGGTCGAGAGGAGGATATGATCCTGTATTTCTTTTGATGATTATATGTGCACGAATTGCGCACAGGAGCGAACAGACAATAACGATCTATCAGTGCCCCGAATGTAATGATTCGAGCATGTCCCCTTTCCGTGAACGAAAATATGGAAATTTCGAAAATGTTTCTGGGTTAATCAAATGTGGTTTAACATATTTTAACCAATAATGAACTTTTCTTTTTCCTTTTTTTTTCTTTTTGTTTGATACTACTTTTTGGCGTTATTTCAGAGTTGGCTCTTGTAAGAAACCAGTGTTCCTAATGAGAGAAAATCATTTTTTCAAAACTGCTGAAAAACACAATTGAAATTGAATTTTTTTCAAAGAATTAAAAAAAAAGTGTGAACTTTGTAGCCCATTGAATCATAAATGAGTAAGGTACTCGGCCATGAGCCTTAGGGTGCCCTTATTTGGCACACTTACCTCAGTTTCACAAATACTAATTACACTGATTTACTGTTGAAGACTTCTTTATGTAATGGGTTATTTTTGTGAATCAAGTACTCGGAAAACGTTCTATGATCGGTAAATCGAAAATGTAATTTTAAGATCTTGTGCTGGAATAGGACAAGAACTCTACAAACAGGTCGCTCGCAATTACGCGGATAGCTCTTAACAACATTATAGGAACAAGAGATGCTGCATATGTAAGATTACAGTCATTAATCCATTAATGCCTAGCGTCCCTTTTTAGGGACGGTCCAAAAAAGGGTCTGAATTTCCCCCAAATGAACATTTCAACTAAATAATAGTGTTCAATTAGTATCTTGGTATTATTTCAATTCGTTATTAACATATTGCAGCACATAACCGTTGTAAAGTGTGTTCTGTAGCAGTTTTAATATGATCTTTATCAAAAATTACATCGTTCACAATCCTCAAGAAAAAAAGCTAAGTTTTCAAAGTTATTCCCAGCTTCCCAGTTTATGTTAATTGCTGATTTTATTTCTTCTTATAAAATGCCTTTTTAGATATTATATCGTAGGCAGAAAAAAAAAATTAGTAAAAAAAGTATATACCTTCTGGGGTCTATCGTAACTTTTAAGAGACAATTTTTCTTTCCTTAATAAATTTTTTTTTTTTTTTGCATAATATTTTTTAAATTATTTTTCCTGTCCACTAAACACTCTTTGTAAACAGTATACAAAATATCTTCGGGGGAAAAATGTCAGGCATAAATGGGTTAATTGACTCAGAATCAGAAAGATTTTTCATGAATTTCGTGTTGAAGAATAAGTTCTATTTCTGGAAGAAAAAAAATCTTCACTATGAATTAGCCATCTTTCCATACTTTTTTCATGCATTCAGTAAATCTGTCTCAGCTAAGCTAATTTGGGATATGAAATAAATGTACTTTTGTCTTCTTTCGTCCCACTCATTTAAATCACTTAATCCTTTAAGATTATTTTCGAGAGGCAATAAAAATCTTTTACTGACTTTTTTTGGGGGGGGGGGACGAAAAAAAATGTATTATTAGATTGATCAAACGAGTTTCAAAAGTAAAGTAGATAAAGATTATGTGTTTGTTTTATTAGAAATGGTTTACTTCAAGTGAATGAAACAATAAAAAATAAGTTATTCTTTAGAAGTTAACCACATTTTTATTATGTATAACTGTTTTTTTAAATTAAAAAGATTAGCTTCCGTGTTTACTATATTTAGAGTTAAATCGTCTTTTTAAAATTAACAGATGCTGTTTATGAAAAGGAACTGCAATTGAAGATTAGTTTTTCAAAAGGGAACGTATTCGTTTTTTTTTTAAGAAAAAAGAAAAACTCGTTTTTTAGCATTTTGAATTCAAATGGTCTTAGTCAAACCCGCTTGTCTCTAAAAGACCAAACGGAACAAATTTCTAACTTACTAAAGGGCAAAATTTGCCTTTTCGATCAAAAGGTAACATATGCATCCCTCATAATTTTTTCAGGTTATTTCGAACAAAAGATAATATGCGCTGAAGGAATCTTGTGGACATTTTTTATTTTTAGAAGAGCAGTTTGCAATTACAAATATCGCCCATCACTATAAATGCCAGGAAAGGAATGCAAAAAAGAACATGATAAATATTTTACACAGTTTTGTGACAGATAAAAGATTCCATCCCCAAGCACAATGGCGCATTTACCATGAGACAAATGTCGAAATTGCAAGAGGTCCTCATGACATAGGGGCCCTCAACGGAAACCACACAGGCAATAGGAAATATTTCCCTTATATCTGTTCCCCTCTAACGTTACTCCAAAAATGCATTGGGACCAGAACCCAAACTGGTAAATCCACCGCTGGCGAGCTTTTGCACTGGCACGCTTTATTCGAGCATTTAACCTCACTTGAATGGAAAAACCGGACCACGCTCGCGAACGCTTATTATTGTGCTAAATTGCTTTTGGCTACCAGTATGAAGGTACTCCCATCTGCAATAAGAGGACATATGCTTCGAGCCCAGGTTTGAGTATTCTGGACAGGTGATCTTCGATCAGAGTGAAACTGCCGCATCTGGATTTCGTAATAGGGTTGTGGGTACTTGTTTTAAATTCATTTATGTTTTATTTGAACATTTAAGCACACTTCTCATGTAACACTAAACTCAACTTGATATTTGTATAAAATGTATATCTGTGAGAGAGTAATACACTGAAGTGACAAAAGTCATGGGATAGCAATATGCAAATTTTCAGATGGCAGTAGCATCGCATAGAACAGGTATAAATGCGCAGTGCTTTTACAGAGCTTTCATTTCTGTTCAAGTTATTCATGTGAAGAGGTTTTAACGTGATGATGACCGCACGACGTGAATTAACAGACTTTGAACGCGGAATGTTAGTTGGAGCTGGACGCATGGGTCATGCCATTTCGGAAATCGTTAGAGAATTCAACATTCCCAGATCCACTGTGTCAAGAGTGTGCCGAGAGTATGAAATTTCAGGCATAACATCCCACCATGGACAGCGCAGTGGTCGACCGCCTGCACTTAAAGATCGAGACCGGCGACGTCTGCAAAGAGTCGTAAATTCTAACAGACAAGCAACACTGCGTCAAATCACCGTAGAAATCAATGTGGGACGTACAATGGACGTGTCTGCTAGAACTGTGCGGAGAAATTTGGATTTCTTGGGCTATTCCAGCAGAAGACCGACTCGAGTGCCTTTACTGACAGAACGACTTCGCTTGCAGCGACTCTCGTGGGCACGTGAGCATATCGGTTGGTCCCTAGATGAATGGAAAACCGTGGCCTGGTCCGATGAGTCACGATTTCAGCTGGTAAGAGCCGATGGTAGGGTTCGAGTGTGGCGCAGACCCCACGAAGCCATGGACCCAAACTGTCAGCAAGGCACTGTTCAAGCTGGTGGTGGCTCCGTAATGGTGTGGGCTGTTTTTTCATGGCATGGACTTGGTCCTCTAGTGCGACTGGACCGAACATTGACTGGAAATGCTTATGTGCAGCTACTTGGAGATCACTTGCAGCCATTCATGGACTTCATGTACCCAAACAACGATGGGATTTTTATGGATGACAATGCGCCATGTCACCGGGCCACAACTGTTCGCAATTGGTTTGAAGAAAATTCTGGACAATTCCAACGAATGATTTGGCCACCTAGATCGCCCGACATGAATCCCATTGAGCATTTATGGGACACCATCGAGAGGTCTGTTCGTGCTCAAATGCTTTCACAATTATGGACGTCTATCGAGACAGCATGGCTCAATATTCCTGCAGAAGACTTCCAACGACTTGTTGAGTCCATGCCACGTCGAGTTGTTGCACTTCGCCGGGCAAAAGGAGGGCCGACACGATATTAAGAGGTATCCCATGACTTTTGTCACTTCAGTGTATTGTATTATGGCAGCACAATCAGTACTTTTCATTAGTCATATTTATTTTTCTGATACTTATAACTAATTGAAAACAAATTCCTTTATTTGAAGTAGAAAAGGGTGGGCATAAAAAAAAATTCTTGTTTTCTAGTCTATATTTCCATTTCCTTTATAAAGAAAGGAAAAAGTATTTCTTCATACGTAAGTTATAAGCTGCATTGGGAGAGTGATTTTGGTTTTCAAATCCCTTTTGAAGTAATAAGATTTACAAGGAATAAAAAGTTGTTCTGAAATATGATTAAATAGAACATATCGGAATGAAAAGATTATTTGATGCATTTTTTTCTCTTTTATGCGTTTTGGAGGAATCATCTTTCCATGCATTGGTAGAATGAAGGGGCTCGTCTATAACGATTATCTATTTTGAGATGTTCTTCTTTCCTTCTACGTGCGATAAATATATATGCTCTGAGGGGCCAAATTATTGTGACCACCTTTTTGGTTCATTGAAGAGCTACCTTTCGCCCTTAATATTGTATGGATTGTCTTTAGCATGAACTCTTTGAGATCTTGTTATGTCGTGAGAAGAATTCGAGACCATATCTGATGAATTGTAGTTTCCAATTCCTTGAGATTTAAAGGTACTTAGTTTAAAGGCTGCCTGGTGTCCCGTTTTGTGCCATCCCGCAGATTCTCAATTCGATTGCGATTTGGTGCCCATTCAGGTCAACTAAGCATAGTCTCTGTTGTCGTATAGAATTAACTACAGACCTTGCCAGTTTTATGACAGAGTTGATTGTGCCGATAGATGTGTTCATTTACGATTACGCAAAACGGTAATTTTTAATCTGAGATCACATTTAAATGCCCTTGGATATTTAGACGTTGTTCGACTGGAAAGAACAGTACTATATAATGAAAATCATAATATATCCTCCACCAGCTTGAAATTCGCAATTTGCCACTTGCCTGGCAAAAAAAAGATAATGTGATTACATGCAAATGATCACCGATGAAGGCAGATGATCGCCCTTATCGATCATCTGCTGTCCAGACCAATCCCTGCGCTCTTTTGCGTACTGAAAACGGCTACTTTTGTTTAAGGCAGAGGGGGGGGGGGTAGTCGTTTGAATAGGTCATCGGTTTCCGTAAAATTTTTCTTCATGACATTGCGATGTCATGAAAGGAATCATTTTTAACTAGTTTCTTTTCTTTGAGGATTTTTTTCTTGAACTACAATTTTCGTGAGTGCGAAATTGCAATGCCAGCATACAGTTCAAGAAAATCGTGCGAAAAAAGTTCAAGTTTTCAGATATACACACAAAGAGATAAAACTAATAGGGAATACAATCACACACATATTATGATAACTGAGACACTTTTTTCCCTTTGTTAAAAAATGAGGTTTTATAAAGCAAGTCTTGTCAGATTTGGATATTGCACGTTTGCACATACGCCGACAGAATGGTATAGTTGTTAAGACGCTGGCCTCTTCGCCCAAAAGCACAGGTTCGAACTCGGCTCCAGTCGGTGGATTTTCATGATGCAGAAAATCGACAGCGCTCATATCGTATGATTATGCGGCATGTAAAAGATCCCTCGAGTACTTGTTTGGCTTATAGTATCTCGTGGCAAAATTAAATTCCTAGTACAGTTTCGCATCGGATAGAGCCCAGATGCATCCATCTAGTGGGGAAACTGGGCGTCAAAAATACTTGTGGCAATGGTATCCCGTCGATGGTGATGCCATAAGAAAGAGTGGATACCGCTTTGGGGAATGCACTAGGTCTGCAAATGGCAAGAAGCTAAACTCAGCCCCATTTGAAACAAACAAACAAACAAACGTTTGTCACATACGCGCTTTTCAAAATTGACTGCTCATGAAGTTTCACGAATTCTTAGAGAGAGTTTTCACAAAATCGCCAGTGTCTAAATGCTTTTAATCTTGTTTAATATTTAAGTATTATAAAAACTACTTTGAACAAGTCATTAAGTAAGGTATAAATCACTAATAAAAAAATACCATAGAACATATATTAACTATTCTTTTAGAAATTTTAATTTGTGCCTAAAACAGAGTATAAAAATTCAGGCAAATCACGAACACAGAACACTTTCAAACTAGCTAATGCATAAATGCATTCCTTTAAAAGCATCCCATTGATTAAGCAGCGCAACCTTAGTAATGCAAAATGCTTCCTAATAATATTACTTTCAATTAACGGAACGATTTCTTTCTTAGAATTTAAGTAATGTCTTTTGAAGCAAATGAGTTTGGTTTCACTCTCGTTTCATTGAATTTTCTGTGAGCATTACTTCTTTAATTTTATTGAAGTAGAGCACTTGAAATACTTTAAAACTGCATTAATTTTAGAAAGCATAAAATACGCATTTGATTTGCAAAAGAGTCTGTATTAAGGCTTATTTAAATGGGTTTTCTATAACCCTTGTGACAAATACTGTACTAATTTTTGCTTTGAATACTACATAGCTTGTTTGGAAAATGTTTTATTTTAGCAAGAATATAGTATTAGATTACTTTGGGTCACATTTAATTACATTCTTAATACAGTAGTGACTAAAATTTTGTTGTTGTTAACGTGTCTTTAGTAAATACAAGAGAAATATTGGGTGCCATTGATTGAAGAGACTGAACTTCTTTTTTAAATTTACATACAAGACAACTCAAGAAAAAATAGTAGGAAATAACACCTAGTTGCACCGGTGGGAATCGAACTCAAGTCCTCAGGCTTACGAAGCGAACCTTCTAACGGAGAACCATAGAGGTCACAGTGATTGAAATGTGATTCTTATGTGAGAGATATGTGACGTGCCATGTGACATGTGACATAAGATTACACAACCGCATACCCCTGCCGAAACGCCACTGCAAAGACAGCAACAGGTGTCTGGAACTTATGAATTTCAGTCCGTCTGGATCTCACAAGGTGATGTTGCAGTGACATCTTCTTAGTGACCGGTTGCAACAACGTTGGAGTGAAATCACATGAGACAAGTCAGAAATGTGTTCCAGCGTGAGTCCTGTGAGACCGAGGCCCGTCGTTTAGGGGAGTCGGGGTGGGGGGTCAATTGACAGTCCCTGGCTTTGAGAAATCAATGTATTCACATGTAAGTGGGCATGGTTTTTGCTGTTCTCTGAGGAAATTACATTGTGTTTGCACCCTTTGAACGTATCCCTGGAAAACTTGAAATGACGGGCCTGGTGAGACTTAGCAAATTTTGTCACTTAGAACTTGTAGCCATTGTGACTAGCAATAGGATTCTGGTAAATTTGCAGTGACAGGCAGTGCTGTCAGGGATGTGACGTTTAACATCCTGCGTAGAGAAATGTAGAAGATAGTACAGTGGAACCTCTCTCAATTCTTCCGCCTCTCTAGGGCTGTGGTGGACCGATCAGTAAGGCGTCGGACTCGTAACCGCAGGTCCCGGGTTCGATGGCAGTTGAATATCCACCATGTTCACCAATGGTGGATGGACACGTTAAACATGTTCGTGGTATCGAAGTCCTCCAAGTTCCAATCCCAAATCAAGATTTATGGGGATGCTGAACGTACGGTTGGCTCGGCTTCTGGTCTGGATCAAAACACACACACACACACACACACACACACACACACACACACACACACACACACACACACACACACACACACACACACAGCGTGCTCTTCAGTTTCACATCCAATCGATTGAACAAACAAAGTATCAGTCATATGGGACCTTGGAGTGTGTGTGTGCTTCTCTACTCGTACTACTCGCTATTCGTCCCATTTGTTTAAGTAAAATTGAACTCGTGATTCAAAGCGCTTCTTCGCGAGTTCCAAGGAGATTTAAGTTAAAAGTCCTAATCCCCGGCAAGAGAGAAACCCCGAAGGACTGCAACTTGATATTTTTGTGGACGGTGGCTCTCTTTCCGAAAAGTAAAAGCATTTAGATTCCTTTTCATCCTCTCCCCATTTCACTTATGCCATCAGTTCATCTCAGTACAAAGCGCTTTTAAATTTTGATTTATGTATTGTACGTATGTCAAGTACAATATACAATATGTCAAGTATTTGTTGTTTTTCATAGGTTTGAACAATCAATCATCAGTGTTTTGAAGCTAATTTATCCAATTTATGCAATATTACGTGAAAAATGATTTTTCACTCCAACAAATACGAAAGCTTTCTGGAACGAACTGTGCATGAATAGCAAAGTCTCACTGTATTTGAAATTTATTGCTACGTTTGGAATTTAGGATTTTTTGAGTCGAGTTGATTAACACGTAATGGAATTTGCTCTATTTCTTGCTACAAATCCAAGCCAACAATCGGATGTTAGCCATTTTGGTATTGATGACGTTTGAGAAGTTTTGCGAAGCACTTCAAGCAAAAAAAAGAGAAAGAAACAGTACTTCTTAACTCTCCCGAAATATAAAACTGTAAGACAGGTAGAATGCTATTAAGTCATTATAGACAAGGATCAATATTATTATTACTACAAGGTTGAACAAAGATAGGTTATTTCGCAAATAAAATGTTTTAACTTTTCGAATGAACAGCTCTTTAAATGGTTGGTGTATTATTATTTTTTTTATCTAAAAAAAGTTTGATTGCAGTCAAAGGAAGAACTTTTATCCACATTTGTTTTACGTGACTGCTAGTATTTTTCCATTAGACCAAGGAAAAATTTGAACATCCCAATGAACTTTGAAGTTCCAACTTTTTCCTTTCTTTCCCCTCCTTTATACAATCAGCATTTTTCATGCTCAACGAGGTTGTTATTAGTATTTTTGAAACTTTGCTATAATTTGATTTTGGTGATGTCCTTGAACTTTTCCTGCTTATTTTTTTCAGTTTAAATCTGTGTTTTCGTGCCATTGAAGCAAATTTTATTTAAAGCGTTAGCAAGAGAGAAACAGTCTAAATTCGTTAAAAACGACATGATGATTACCTGAAAGTTCCTCTTTTATCCAAATAATTGTGTAGTCTTTATCATCGTTTAAAGATGACAGCGTGGAAAATATTGTTTTTTTATTTCAATGTTAATTTTTTGCACGTTTTTCCCATTTTAGATTACATTTGGAGGGCTAAACGGCTTGCATGTGATTTATGGACCTTAGATTGAGTACTGCTGATGTAGAACTTTTCAAGCTTCTAATCTGATTGTATATAGTGCTATTTTCTACCTACATCTACCTCCTATATAAAGAAATGGCTTGTTTCTATTTGTCCATTGGTCAATGAAAATAAGTGACATTGTCACAAATTTGGAGCAAACTGCTAATAAACAGGTTTCCGAAAAACATGAATAATAAAATACGAATCAAGTAATGATAGCAACAAATATTAGTTTGTCATTTTCTTTTCTGTTCTTTATTTCTAAATGATATTTATAAAAGAGTAATATATTTTGAAAATTTATATGTGATCTGTCCCTGGAGAATAATTTTAATCTAAGGTACGGTGATTAGGCAAAAAAAAAAGGGCACCGCTGGACTATGGCGTTAAAGAAAATATGCTGCAGTAAAAGGAAACATGATTTTATTCACTAATTAACAGTTAAAAGCCAAATGTTTTATGCCGAGTTACTTTCAAAGAACGTAGTCATGGATGCAATGAACAAAATCTGATGTTTTAACAGAAACAATGGAGGGAGGGGTCAAAAGTTGAGACATTGAAATTACGTTTGCCTTTACTCCAACTGACCTTGTATGGTTGAATCGCTTGTTAAAAAGTTTGAGTATAATCAAGATTCATCAAAGGTGCCACGAGGGGGTTGGATGTAACCCCCTCCCCCCTCTAGACACGGAAAGTATATTTCTGCGTCATAATTCCAATCGCAGAATACGTACAATTATAAGGGCTGCTTGACCTCCTCCCGCCAGAAGAAAATTTTAGCTGATTTTGTGAGACTCGTAGTTCGTTTTTTTTCTATTAATTTTCTTCCAGTTTAGTTTTTAACCAACACGTGTGCGCTCAGTAACTACTTTTCAACCACCGGAAAAATAAAAAGTAAATCGTAAAAATATAGTAAATGTTATTTGTTTCACAAGCGTGCTAGATGTTACGGAATACTGGCTGCTATTGTACTTTTTAAAAGTTTTTTTTTCTCTCAAAATGCGGTAATTTGCACTTCAAACTCCTCATTAACAAAATTTTAAATCAATGAAATTTTGAGCAAATAATAGTTCTTTGTTTTTCAAACATTTTAGATACTATATGATGTTGCCAACTATTTTAATGTATGAAATGGCGTTTAGTTTCAAGAAATGTCCTACTAACACTAAGATTTAAAAAAAAAACTTTCAGACTCATAAAATATTTTTTTAATACACATTTTATTATCATTTAACAGATAAAAACTGCTAATAATCTCTTCCTACAAACGTTTTTCCAAGTCCTTGTAAAATTATCGAAGAATAATGACCTAATCACAAAATGACGTGTATTAGCCCAAACTGCTGAAGTTAGTTTAAAGAGAGACAAGACAAAGTTTGCTTCTTGGAAAGACTAAAACTTAAATGTTTGGTTATCAGATTAATGTGTTGTCAAGAAAAGTTAGGGAGGAATTAATGCTGAGTACATCCGCAGGTGACATCAGATAAAGAAATAAAAGGGCACGTATTTAATGAGAAATAATGTTTGTAATGACTTTATTTTCCTTTTAGTTTCTCTTTTTTAATTTGTTCTAATACTAGAAGAAGAAAAGTTTTTAAAAAAATGTATAGATTTTTTTTAAGTATGTCACTCATTTCGGGTCAAATTGCGTTTTATTTTTTAATATTATTTTACTAAGAGAAATGTATTCAACTAGGGGCATTATATTTAAGAAAACTCACTTAATTCAGCTCCAACTGATATAGGTTATGATTTAGGGGTGAGAGCAGTGTACTTCATTCTAAAGTAATTTTGAGTAAATAAAATGTTTGTAAAAACCATATGCATTACACAATTTGTACCCTTAATAAAGAAGTTCATCTAAATCTATGCTTAAATTAAATTGTTAAATGTTTCTATTTTCATCACTCATTCTAACATGTCGATAGAATTGAAAGGCTTGGAAGATTTACGTTGGGGGGGAATGTAACAGAAAAAGGGACATGTAAAAATTCTAACTGCGAGTAATTTAAGTTCAAAGTTTTATCGTTGCAGTTATTGCAGCTTTTTTGTTTTCTGGTTTTGCCGTTAAGAGACAGTATGAAGTTGTTCTAAGGACATCTATTTTTTAATCTTCCGAGTTTTATTTGCTTACCTGTACTCATTGCTTATCTTTGTCAAAATTGTATTTTCAAAAATGTAACATAGCCCCTTAATGATCCAAATACCCTTCAATTAATAGTTGTGTTGAGGCCTCCCCCTGTGGCTCAAAGGTTAAAGTTCCTCTCCTCGAAAGCCAAAGGTCGTGGATTTGATTCAAACGAGGGTTTTTTCCTCTCTCTTCGTGCTGTAAATTTTTCTTGCATTGTCATATATGTTAATAAAGAAGTTTAGTGTTTAGAGGCAATGGCACCACTGGCATGATAGGGATTAATACGTCTCTATTACACGACAACAACAGCTACAGTTGTGTCAAGGAAATTTTTCTCCAAAACAACGAAAAGATGCTAGACAATTTAATTGCAAGATAGTTTTCAGTATAAAACTATTTTAGCTCTAAATTTTCCATAAATGTAGAATGAAGTATTTCAGTTATAAAAAAAATAAAATAATAACAATAATAATAGTAATAATAACACTTAATGAGCACCACGTTTTTTATATGATGCGTTTTCTTCATTCGCCACATATATCCTTTTAAACGGCCCTCAAACAACGGCTTCTTTGGAAAAAGCCTATAATGCCACATTTTGAAATTCATGACATGACATTAAAATCAATCTTCTTCAAAAAATACTTCTAAGTATATTCCTTCCGTCACTCTTCTTGTTATTTCCAGAGAATGTCTTTGCATGGTTTTGTACGGTTTGGGAAATAAATTTTTCGGCACGGTTTTGAGGCATAAATTCATTCGTGTCCCGAGTACTAATTTTGGTTTCCTTCAGGAATTACTCTCAATGTATTTCATGACGCGAAATCCTTAGAGTGCGCCGAATAAAACAACTTCAAACCAATAGAAGAAGGTTAAGTTATTTTAGAGAAAGGAGAAAGGAAAACAGGAAATATTTACGCGAGAAAGCATGTCAGATATCATAAGTAGCTACAAATTAGTATTTCTAATATGCTTTTACTAGTTTTACTTGTGGGTATGTCTGTCTGTAACTCTGAATGAAAGATAAAATTCACCCTCTTTACAAATAGAAAAGTGATATATTTAATACGATTCTTGAAAGTACCCCAGCAGCACCAGAACGTTCAAATTTGGTGCAAAAATGGTGTTATTGGTCAAATAACGGTGCTAAGTGTCACTTGAACGTGATATTCGACGTGCAAAAAAAGTAATATTATCACGGTGTCATTTCAGTGCTTAAAGAACGTGATATTTGACGTGCAAAAACAGTAATATTTTCACGGTGTCATTTCAGTGCTTAAGGAACGTGATATTTGACGTGCAAAAACAGTAATATTATCACGGTGTCATTTCAGTGCTTAAGGAACGTGATATTTGACGTGCAAAAACAGTAATATTATCACGGTGTCATTTCAGTGCTTAAGGAACGTGATATTTGACGTGCAAAAACAGTAATATTATCACGGTGTTATTTCAGTGCTTAAGGAACG
Organism: Uloborus plumipes; assembly: GCA_038373865.1. Classification (NCBI taxonomy): domain Eukaryota; kingdom Metazoa; phylum Arthropoda; class Arachnida; order Araneae; family Uloboridae; genus Uloborus; species Uloborus plumipes. Next base: position 92,974 of record JAXGGA010002305.1, read on the forward strand.
TGATATTTGACGTGCAAAAACAGTAATATTATCCAGGGCGTCGGAGTCGAAGAGTCGGAGTCGGACTGATTTTGGACTAAAGGAGTCGGAGCCGGAGTCGCTGAAAAACATGTCGACTCCGACTCCGACTCCAACCACTTCCGATTTCGATGAAATTTTATGGTGGTGAAAACATGTCTTTGAAACTAACAGATACAAATTTTCAGCGTCCAATATCCAAATCCTAAGCATCTAGGATCATTAAAAAGGGCTTCAAAATGGCGGGTCTGCTTTGTGAAACGAATTGCTATGTATGGGCTTATGCAAGATAATAAAAAATATTTGCAGCAAAAATGCATTGTGTTAAAATAAAATCTGGCCATTTAACAAGAAAAGGATTAGTTTTGTACGGAGTCAAATGACAAGAGCGGCACTTGTCATTTGCTCTGGAGAAAATGAACATTTTGGGAGGTCACAGTGATCTCCGAGAATTGAGGTAAATGTGGTGAAATTACCTGCGAGAATTCATGACCAAATTGAACTTTTTGAGAGGTCACAATGACCTCCCATGACCTCCAACTGGGATACCCCAGCTTGCTCCCCCCCCCTAAAGTGAGGCCTGGCTACGACCATGAATAAAAACGAAACTTTTAAAAATGGACTTAATATTTCAACCTTTGTTTAGGGTTTTTCCCTCTTCACATTTGGGAAAAAAAATAAATAATTTAAAAAAAAGCAGGAGTCGGAGTCGGAGTCGACCATTTTTGCTCCGACTCTGCAGCCCTGATATTATCACGGTGTCATTTCAGTGCTTAAGGAGGTGCTTAATTTCTCAGAATTGAGGTCGTGAATTGCTGCTTTTTAGAAAGGGAAGAGGAATCATATCTGCAGAAACTTTAAGTTTTATCCTTAACAACTCTTTCTCCCAAGATCCTAATCAGATTTGCATGCATTTCAGTAAAAAAGCATTACATTCATACTAATAAAATTATATGATTTACGCCCTTAGTCTTTCATAGATGGCGCCTCCTGCAAAAAAATTTCCATTTAAAGTATTATTTTTCTCCCTCGTTGAGATCGAGTAGCGTGTAGTGGTTAGCGACTCCTGCTGTAGTCGCAAGGGACCCGCGTTCGAATCCCGCGGAGTGATTATATTAAATTCAAAGTAATTAAATAATAAATAGTTAAATTAAATAAATAAAGTAATTAAATAATTAAAAGCAAGATGGCGACAATCATGGATCAAAAATGGTGGATCAAAAATGACGTCACGGTTAAAACACGTCGCGGCCACCGGATAGTGGGGTATACGCAGTATACTTTTTCAGCTGGGGAGCACTGAAAACAAACGTATTTCCAGAACCTAAATATAACCTATCATTCCACGTTCAAAACTGGGACAAAAAAAGGTGGTCAACACCAGATTTCGACGTGTCATATTACCATCGATCGATGAGACACATAGACGTTGACAACACGTGCTGCGAGAACGTGTTTTGAACGTGCCGGCTGGTGCGCTCTGTACGTGTTGCAGAACGTGTTTTGAACGCCTTTGTGCTGCTTGGGTATATATATAGATTCATGCGAAGTGTTTGAATATTATTCTTTTTTTGATACTGAATAGAGTGATAAAATAAGTTAAAAGGTTTGCTACGGAACAGCGCCATTTGATTTAAAAATACTTTTCCGTCATTTTATTCTAATAAGCAGCCATTACACGTATGCCGCGCTTTGGCCATTCGGAATGACTTACAGCATGGCACTAACTTATCATGTCATGCCCATTTCATAAAAATTTGCACATTCAAAGAACGTAAGGTGAGCTGAAGCAAGTGCGTCCTCGGGGTAAGAATATTCATTAAGTATTATGTGAATGATATTAGAAAGGTACTTCAGACACACATAAAATATTTTAGGTTAATGTCTAGTTATAATTCATGTACTAAAGATCCATACTAGATCATAAATTTAAAACATAATCAGGAAAAAGTTACATGTCCTGTTAAGAGCTTAATTGTGAAGACTAATGGCCCGTTTGCACTGCTGAAATTAAGCCGCTTAAGTTTCTTCCAACCCACTGCGCATTCACTTAGCGCATCTTAAGGTCGCTCAAGTTGAGCGACATTTTACGATTTCTCACTCAAAGATGGCTGCCGCTTTGAAACGTAAACAACTGGGCAGATGATGAAACGTTTGCCCTGTTGAATTTACACAATTAGTGCATTGATAAATTACAAAACAAATAAGCGCAATAGATTGGTTTATGAAGGCATGGAGGAGAGTCTGAAGAATTATGGATTCAATAGAGCTTCTGCAGAAATCTCCGGAAAAATTCAAAATCTCACCCGGCGTTACAGGTTAGTAGTATTTTTCATATTTTTCTTTTATCTAATGCATACACCTGTGTAACTTTTTTCCATGTAATTAAATGTTCTGAAATTAGTGATTATTTCCAAAATTCATTCATGAGCGTCAAGGATTTTGATTGTTTACAATTACCGATGTTGAATGAAAAAAATTCAATTTGGCGCTATTGGCGATATTTTGCGAAAAATTAACTGAATCATTTTAATATCGACGATATTTAGAAAATGAATCATTGTAAAACATTATTTTGCATTGATTCGTGACAAACTGGGGGTGTAAATGTTGGAATTGATATCTTGTTTACTTTAAGGCACTATTTTAACACTTAAGGCATCTGTTATGGAATTTAAAGGAAGTAGTGTGGCGTTTACACCAATTTTTTTTGTAATAACTGCTTTATTATGCTTTGGAAATAATGTGAAAAATAACTTGAAATTAACCTTGTTTTACATCCTTTTGTCGCCAAAAAAGTGTTAAGTTTTTACCTTCATTCTTACATTGTTAAGTTTTTGTTGCTAAAATAATTTCCCTGATGATTCAAGTTTTCAATAATTCGAGGTACCATAAACCCCATTTTCCTCCGATTTTGCAAGCTACCGTTTTAAAACATTTGCACAAACTGATTATTCGGTTTATCTGCTGAAAAAGCAGTGTAATGAATATTCGGTGTATCTCTACTTTTTACCATACCGTACCTTTAGAGTATTTCTTTAAAGTTATATAAATAATTAAATGTCCTGAATTAAGTGGGTATTAAATGATCACCTGCCACTAATTAAATTTGTGTGTCTTGGGAATGGTATAATTTTATGAGCTATAAATTTCCGGAACTTAAATGAATTTTTAGAAATAGTTTTTTGAAAAACAAAGAAAATGATGAAAAATAAACATACAGAAATAATCAAACTACATAATTTTGAAAATTGAAGTGTACAAAAAAAAAAAGGTGCTGGTGAACTAGATGCTGTTCAAGTTGTATGTACGACATTTTTCATCAGAGGGTGAACCGTGTTGTTGTGATGCATGATACACAGATGATGAGAGTTTTCAGTAGCTTGAGCCCTAATCACCTCCAATTTTCGTAGTGTGCTTTAGGTATACAAAATAAAAAATATAAGTACATTTGGTAACCTTAAAACGGGTGAATTTCATTACAATTTCTTGTTCTACTTTTATTTACAGACTCTGTAATTTTCATGATTTGTTTTGTTTATTCTTTTCAGAGGCCGAAGAAAAAGACCGCAGGAACGAAAAAAAAAAGATTTTTGGGGGAGCTCTTGCAGAAGTTTAATGAAATGCAGAAAGCATATGATGAAAATTCGAAAGAAATTTGTTCGCTAATGAGACAATCATTAGAAAATGATGCAAATTTCATTGTGATTATGAAGGAACAAAGAAATGTTTTAAAATCATTACTAAATAAATAGTACTCAATTTCATGTGTTATGTGATTTGTTATTTTGTTTAAAAGATTTTTTAATATGCATAAAAGAAGTAACTGTAGTCAGTGACTTCATTGCTTGGAAAAAAAGTAAACAAACTCATAAAAAGTCAAATTTTATATCATTTCAAAACTAATGTCTCCTATAAGAGAACTTTATTAATTGTCATTCATGTAACAATTTCAAACTTTTTCAGCTTTTATGCCAATTGTGTTGAAAACAGAATTGTTTTCCGAATTTTAGAAGAGGCTATATCCGCAAATTCCCCTCTGTTTAGTTTTCCTTCTCTTGACTATACTGTCGTGCTAAGCGCAAAAGTGGAACCTGCAGTCAAACTCAAATTCGGATATTACTCTTCAAAGTTTTGCGCCACCATGTACAAATGGTGCCCATGTAATGGTACATGCTGCACCCCCCCCCCCCGCAAAAACTCTGCGGTTTTATTTCAATGTGGGAACCATCAACGGCTCCACAGCATCGAGGAAACCCCCATTCGCTTTCAAACAGCCCAACAACGGTGGACATCTCTTCCTGAGTGGATGGAAATTTTATAACTTCTGGCAGGTAATTTTTCACGAGAAAGTCACAAAATTCCAGAACACATTCACAAACGGTGGACTTTTGCACACCCAAAAAGGTGGGTTATAGTCCTGTAATCCGCTGAAGAGGCTAGCTTGTACAGGGCAATAGCGATCTTTTTCCCGCCAATCATCGCCAAAATTTGTCGTTTAAAGTTTGCACGTTTACCTCTTGAAAACAGTAAACTGCATAAAAGATCACAGTCACAGTTAATCAGAGCTACAGCCGAGGCATTTAAATCTTCGAAATTACAGTTACAGTTAATTTGCCGTTCCACTCGAAAAAACGGTTTACAGTTAAGCTTTAAGTGCGTTCTCCAGTGCAAACAGCATTCAAAATAAGTGCGCTTAACTCGTAAGTGCATTGATGGATTGAGTGCACTTATTTCGCAGTGCAAACGGGGTATTTGGATCCAATTCATAACTTTTACTTACAAATTTTTCATTGTTTCGGAGTAGGGTTACCAGAACAAAGTTTCTGACATTGCCAAGCTTTGCCAAATTCACGTGCCGCTAATAATTGCTATCAGTGAAAAATGACAAAAAGCGATAACTTTCCAAAAAAAAAAAACAAGACAAAACACGAGCTGGATCCAAAGTGGTGAAACTTAATCTTGATGCGTCGGCTCGTTTATATAGAGGCTTTAGTTTCAGTTGTTTGTATGTAACTCTGAATAAAAGATAAAATTCAAGTTCTTTGCAAATATAAAAGTAATATATTTAGTACTATTATTAATACTAAAGGCTAAAATATATTATATAAACTATGTTACTATATTATATGTTGATACATTATAAGTACATCTAAAAGCGTATTTTTTAGTTTTTTTAAACTGATTTAAACATTATTTTCATCTATAGAGTTGATGTAAGTAAACGTACTCTTTGTCAGTAGTAGAGTCGCTATATAGACGGGCCTAGAGCCGCTATATAGACAGGGGCCTTAGACGGGCCGACGCATCAAGCTTAAGTTTCACCACTTTGGATCCAACTCATTTACTTTTACTTTCATTTTTCATTGTTGCGGAGATAGGGTTACCTAGAGCCGCTATATAGACAGGCCGGCGCATCAAGATTAAGTTTCACCACTTTGGATCCAATTCCTTAACTTTTACTTTCAAATTTTCATTGTTGCGGAGTAGGGTTACCAGAAAAAAGTTTTGGCACATTGCTAAGCTTTGCCAAATCCACGTGCCGCTAATAATTGCTCACAGTGAAAAATTACCAAAACGCGATTACTAGCCAGAAAAGACAACCACTCAAACACACAAACACGCGCTGGATCCAAAGTGGTGAAACTTAATCTTGATGCGCCGGCTCGTATATATAGGGGCCTTAGGGTTACCTAGAGCCGCTATATAGACTATAGGGTCCTTAGGGTTACCAAAGCAAAGTTTCGGGACATTGCCAAGCTTTGTTAAATTCACGTGAAAAGTTACTAAAAAGCGATAACTCTCCAGAAAGACAACCATCAAACACGCGCTGGATCCAAATTGGTCAAACTTAATCTTGATGCGTCGGCTAGTTTATATAGGGACCCTAGTTAGTAGTGTAAGTAAGAAAACGCGTTACTCTGTATAATCAGAAAATGTATTAAAAATGCAGGAACAGTACTTTGACAGAAATGCAAAATAAAAGTTAACATTTTAAAGAAAACTTTATGATTTGCTAAAATTAATCTTTTTCTCTTGTCATCTACAGCTCAATACGAAAATATTCTTCTGTTTTGGCATGCGGTATGGATAATATGTCTAGTTAGACAATGCAGAGCGTATTGTTTTGTTTAGTAGGACGTGAGTAGATTATGTCATGAGAAGAATTTTAATAAAAAAGTTTTCAAACGTAAAGCTATAATCAGCCGCACAGAAATCTTCGTTTGAACTTGTTAGAAGCAAATGAAAATAAGATATTATTAATAATATTAGTAGTATGGATACTGAATGTTGCTTACTTTTTTTCCTTTATGAAGAAGAGGGAAAAACTATAAACCAACTTTACTAGTTTTCTCTGATTGGTTCATACAGATATTGGTCATATCAGAGAGAAAATATGCATAAATATTTTGGTACTGGAGAAAAATTACCTTTCTGCTCCCTTCAAGACGGTTGGTCTTACTTAAAATAACAAAATTAGTACAAAAGTACAAAGACCGGATAAAAATATAAAGATTGAATTCAATCTAGTCTAAACGTTAAAGTCAATGAATTAATTTTTTAGCAACCTAAAAGCCTAGTTGCCCTTTTTGATTGAAAACTGCTTTATTAAGGGTTAATTAATGGGAAGGAGAGCTATAATTAAGCTTTAACTATATGTAACTAATCTTAGTACAAAATAAGAATTTTTGGCACTTTTTTGTTTCTATACAAAAAATATAAGAATATATTTTAAGTATAATTTTTTAAATTTCACTTGTGCATTGCAAACTAACATTTTCCACTGTCGAGAGTCTCACTATATAGTAGAGGCTTACTCCGACATCATCTGCAAAATAGGAAAAAGAAACTGGAACATGGAAACTTTCGAAAATCTAATTAACTTCAGGCTCACAATCCGAACAATTTCTAAAGCATAAATTGCATTCTACGATGCTTTGTTTTGAAAACTCATTTTCCCTACTTGCATTGAGCAAAATACATATGATTCTGTACCTCACGTGCTTGAGAAAACTTGATCCAATGAAAATATTTATCATTACGTCTCTTACAAATCCTACTTCCCTTAAATCCCATCTATCTTAATATTTTTGCAGAGTATTTTCTTTCGTAGTGTCGGAGAGAATTCGTTCCCTATAATCCTCAATGGATATGCATGATTAAAATTGATTTGATATTTGTAAATGCGCACACTCCCATGAGGCTTCAAACAACGAACTTTTAGATCGAGAATGATAAATGAATGTATTTTTTAAATTTTATCTAATATTTACGTTACATTTTATCGGGGAATTCGTCCTAACGGTAAAAAGTTAAGCAGTTGAGAGAAAGGGGATTATACTGATTAAGGCACGATATTCAGAAATACAGGTTGATGTAAAGGAGTTTTAATTATTTTACTAATTACGATGAAGTTTCGTGTAATTTGGGAGGAGTTCTGTTATAATTGTGAGAAAGCTTGAATTTACAAGCAATCTGTTTTGCTTAGGATAACAATTTTTTTTTTGAATATCTTTGTCAAAGCAGTACCATGCTGCTTCAGTTTTCTTTTTCTTTTTTTGCCCCAGAATTTTTGTTCTCTGCAACCTAATACAGTATGCAATGGCAGCGAAATCATTCATATGCATATTATTAGGTGTTATTATTAGGTGTTACTATTAGGTGCATATTATTAGGTGTATTATTAGGTATCTCGTATGCATATTATTAGGCGTTCGTAAAAATAAATAACTAATTTAAAAAATAAAATAATAAAAAAAAAAACACTTATAGTTCCCAGAATGTCGTAATTGAACAACAAGAGAACTCAAAAAAATCATCAAGTATAGAAAATTGAGGAAAAAACATCATTCAAAATATTTTCATCTTTTTTTTTTTTTTTTTGAATAAACAGTTGCGCACTTAGTCCGAAATGTGGTACTTACGCTACGGATACCGAGTTGCTCTCATACGATTACTAGTTGCAAGCTTCCAAACACCACATGAAGTAGACATCTATGATTGGAGATTTCTGCTGCTAGCATGGAAATGGTTATTGTTTGACTATTACGTTACATTTCGTCGGTTTTCAATGATTTAAAATGCTATTTATCGCTTTTTTTGTGGCGAAAAATGTGTTTGTAAAACTGGACTTGACTTATTCATCCAATAATAAGCAAGGATCACTGAGAAATAGTAGTGCCTTGAGTAATGAGACGAAGAAGAAAGTTTACAGGCATAATAAATTGTTTTACTAAAATATTACTTAGCTTGGATATTTCAAGACAACATTTTTATAACTTTAGCTATACTCATTGTAAGTAAACACCGCTGCAACAGCGTAATTATGTTTTTACTGTGAAATACTTTTGGTCAGTAAGCTTCTCTGAGTTAAATTTCTTGGAGAAGGGTTCACTTCTAAGTAGATATACACGAAGGTATTAAAGATTCGATTCTTAACTAAGTTAATGGTTTTTGAGGTTGAAAACGGAAGAGTTCAAATAATTTTAACTAGATTTCTTAGTAATGGAAATACAACCTTCTTGGGAAAGAACGTTTGAAACAAAAAGTAAGAGTTAAATATTCTCCAAGTGCTTGAAATTCATACTATTCATTTAAGTCACTTTCAGTGTTGTCTTAGAAACTGTTCAAATGTCGTTTTTTTTTTTTTTTTTTTTTTTTTTTTTTTTTTTTTTTTTTTTTTTTTTTTTTTTCAAACGGATCTGCGTTGGCTACAAACCATTTGCAAACCTCGAACATTCCCCGAGACCGACACCCATTCTTTCATGTGGAAACACTATCGGCGGAATGCCATTGCCACGAGAGTTTTGACGCCCAGTTTCCCCACTAGATGGAGGCACTTGGGCGCTATTCGATGCGAAACTTCACGAGAATTTCTATATTGCCAGGAGATACTCTATAATAAACGAGTACTCGATCTTTTACATGCCGCATAATCATACTACATGGACACCGTCGCTTTTCTGCATCATGAAAATCCACCGACTGGAGTCGGATTTGATCCTGCACTTTGGGCGTGAGAGGCTAGCGTCTTAAATACTATAAGTTTTGTCGGCTGCTCAAATGTCGTGATCACTCAATCTCCATTTCTTCAAGCCTACTAAATTCATCAAATACATTAATAAATGAAGGGTCAGGGGAAAAACCACGGTAGTCACATTTGATTCATTTTGAGAAAAACGAAATTTAAACTTTACGAACTCATAAACTTCCCCAGTATACTTGTTCTAAAATGACAATAATACATGGACTACAGTGTTTTTTCACGAATATTGCATATACTAAACGACATTACACTTATTTTTCTAACAGGTGGTAGCATCAGTTTAAATTCAACAAAAAGTGGACTACCGTGGTTTTTCTTCAAATGTATTTAGCTTTCGTCCATTTTCAATGAATCTCTCTTATAGATAGTGTATTCCTGCATTTGATGATATTCATTCTGTCCGGGGAAATCTTTTATTTTCGACTTCTGCGAAAGTTACGCCTTGAAATATGCTATCAAGTGATACATAGTTTAAAGGAAAAAGAAAGAAATTCATACTTAATATTGGTATTTTTACATTTAGATGGCTGTTAATTAATCTTTCAGCATAATCCTTAAATTTTCGGCGTAAGAGCTTGATTTGACATACAAGACATAGTTGCCTAACACTGATGAAATAATGTAATAGATTAGCTTAAAAAGTAGTGAGAAAAAATTAGAAAAAATATGCTAGATAAAATATTCTATACTCAATGAATTCTCCCCATCTTTTGTATGGTCACCCGGGATTTGTCGGACCTTGATTATGTATTGTACTGCATAGCAAGTTTTTCAGAAGCACAGAAAAATTTTCTTTTTGCGATGTCAATAAAACTTTCGCCATAATTTTAGCGGTGGTGACCGACTGCTGTTTACATCATATTTTCGTTTAATATTTATTGAAAAAGTTTGTCACTGCACAAATGTAAATGCTTTTAGAAAAACATGATAAAAGGGACAGTTTCGTTATTCATTGATGTTCTATTCTTAATGAACTCTCTAAAAATACAATTTCGTTTGTTTGTTTTGTCAAACCTAAAGTGACACCGCCGATTATTGTGGTCGTCACTAAATAATGGCTCCACTTTTTGGATAACCTTAGTATTACCTCTTTTTCTCCTCTTTGCAATAAAACTTTTGCCGAAACAGATCCCAGAGGACACTTTTCTACAACGAAATTGCATTATATGTGGACAAAATCTTCTATTACCTCTCAAGAAAGCGTTATTCTCATTTATGGCATTTTATTTGATGAATACATAATAGCTTTTGATCCCACAAGACTTCAGCATTTTGATATATTGCTTTTCTAGAATTATTAGAGCTTATTTATTTTCCGTAAAATTTAACTGTTTGCGTTAACTAATGACTTTTCTTTTTGAATAATGAGCTTTGCTGACTTCATGGAAAAACAAATTTGTGGATGATAAAATATAAAATTAGATGTCAGCGTATTAAGCACAAGCATTCAAATAAATTAGATGAGATATTACGTTTTTAATTTGCCACAAGGCCAATATTGGATAAATATATCCCAACAATATTTAAAATATATCCCAACAGACTTCAGTCGGCAACTAAAATGCAGCTTGAATTTTGCAGAATGTTCTATTTGAAACTCTATGTTGCAATCTGTCTGTGTTAAATAAATAAAAGTAAAATTTTAAAAGCTAACGATTTCAAAGAGAACGCGATTTAAAAGACGCATTTTTCACATAACGCTTATAAAGATATAAAACACAGTTGTATTTCAATTTCAATTTTTTTTATTTCAATTTCAATTTCAATTTATTTCAATCAAGGCAATACAAACATAAGCAAAAAATAGACATAACATAAGACGAATACAACAATAAATAGAGCACAAATACAGAAAAAAAAGAACAAAATTAAAAAAACAAACGTCAAGTATATACATCATAAAACAAAAAGCCCTGATTAAGTAAAGGGAGTAAAGGCTGTAAAAAAACAGCCTGAATAAAATTAAATTTATTTTTTTAAATTTTATTATTTTTTTGGATATAGTGGGTAATCAAAATATTCCATGCTAGCATTTCAAAATGCAACGTTATTATTGCTGTCACTTTGTTGTTTAACAAAAATAACACAGGCCAACAAAAAAAAACCTTTTTGAAAATTTTTTTAATTTTAATAGCTGATCTTGATAGATTTTTATGTGCTGAATCCAAATCTGCTTGTAGTTTTTATGTATCACCCTTAGTTTCCAAGCAAAATGTATTTTATTATATAGTCTAATACCCATTTACAGTATATAGGGAAATCAATGAAACACTGTAGAATCGTAAAAATGGTTTGTATTTACAGTAAAATACTTGGAATAGTAATTTTATGTGATGATACAAGGTTCACTTGTCAACTGGAATTGCTTTATATTTTCTTTCCCTTTTTTCCTTGAAGCTTCTTGTGTAGCTTTTCCTGCGATGAATAGCTTGCTGAACTTCCCGGTGAAGTGACCAACAGTAATCCCCCATCATGTTGTAGCATGTGTTTCAGCAGTGCTGCCAACATCATCTTTGTTCATTAGACCTATTTTTTCATGTTATCTTAACTATGAAAAAGCTGTTAAATTCTAAAAATGTTTCTTTATTTCATGAATGTAACTATAAAATGTGAATAAATGGTGAGTGATACAACTTTTTAAGCATCATATTTGGATTCAGCAACCTAAACAACATAAGAATAAGGTATTTTCATTAAAAAAGTTTTTTCATCGTTGGCCTGTGTAATCATTGTCATTTTTCAACTTTCAAATGAATTTTTAAATAAATTCCCTCCAGTACACGAAGGACAATTTCAAAGATATCTTGAGCAAAATAATAATTGTAACTCTAGGAACATTATTCGTTTTAATTTTCTCTGAATGCTTCCAGAATTCTCAATACTGTCATTTCTGACCGGGGGGGGGGGCGTCACAAAAACAGTTTCAGTGTTCAGTGACACAGCACATTTTTTTGGAAATATATTTGAAAGCGTAAATTTTATAGTTTTAAAATCCTGCTAAATCGACTAGCATGAATCAGAGGCTACAGTCGAACCCCTCTATAGCGAACCCGGGACATAGCGAACCCCCGGTTATAGCGAACCTTTTCATTGGTCCGATCTCAAACTCTGTGTCAGTAATGTAACTTTGTGCGCTTATAACGATCCACAAAGTCTGAAGAATCGGCTATAACGATCCTAAAAAAGTGGCGAAACCCAATCCTCACTTTGCAAGAAATTTTCCTTTTCAAAATCTATTGTCACCAGCGTTTCTGCTAATGAAAAAACATAAACGGTTGTAAGAAATTGCAAAAAGCAGAAATAGAAACTGTGGACAGTTTTTTTGTGACTGAAAACATTGAAAAAATGAAGACATATGCAATCATGATGTTCATTATTATAGCATATTACCGAATTCCAACCATTTTTTGGAAATTCGGATATAGCGAACCCTCGGTTATAACGATCACTCAAGTCGATCCGTTGAGGGTTCGTTATAGCGGGGTTTGACTGTATTTGTTTATTCCCATTGGAGGATTTTTCTTTCTTTTTAGTCTTTCTTACAACGCAGTAACGCTATGAAGTTTGTTGTTTACCTATGAAAATAAATATTTTTTATCATTTTTCTAAACAATGAGTTCATCCTCCGTATACCGAATTCAATTTGTGACACCAGCTAATTCTCTGTCTGTGATGGCTTACTAGGTAATTATTTCAACAACAGTTTTCCCAAACGCAAAAACATTACGGAAGCAAAATATATCTCTTATGTGGTAAAAAAGCTATTAATGTCTGAACGATCTATATTTTATTCTGTCACACACTATAATATTTTGGTGCATTTTTGTTTTTTTGTATTTATTTACTCTGGGTTGTATGCAATTTCAATTTTTCAATAATACCTAAGGATCAGTGGCGTACATAGCGTCCCTGCAACAGGGGAGGGGTGCACGAGGTTTGAGGGCGCACGTTCCAGGAAAGTAGCGTTATGACTTGCACGGGAGAATTATTTTTTGTAGCTTAATAGGGGGTGGGGCGCACTTGTAAATCCTCTGAAGAGGACATGAGTCTTATGTACGCTACTGCTAAGGATAGAAAATATCCTTAACGCTAACGCTCTTAATAAGCAACTTATTAGCGCACTTTTTACTCTTAATTTCAACGTGATTTTAAGTATGAAAATTAATTTAACCCCATGAGATTTTATGTACTCAATTGTATCAAGATGAACAGCAAACACTATTAACAAATGTCAATTGATTTCCAATTCTACACGTTGTCCTTAATTAAAAGCTGGTAATTACAATAATGTCGGTGGAGCAACAGTTTTTGGCTTATTAGAAATGCAAATCGAACCATCAATCATTTGTAGATAAATTGCCCAGCGACAGCTTCATTAATTTTACGCCCACACTTCTGTAATTAATTCAGACGCTTCTCATGTCTCGCTGTTGACGTTATGTGAAACGAAAAGGTTATAGTACGTTTATTCATAGAATTTCTAGCGCTGTAGGCAACCATTGTAAGGCAACTATTAGTGATTGAAACAATTTCGAGTCCATTGGCTCTATTTAAAGGTTTATGCACTCAAAATCGTGTGCGAGTAGAAAATTCCGTTTTAAATCAATGTGCGATTTTTATTAGAGTAGTATATAGTCACCAGAGTAATTGAATAGTTAAAAATAGTTACCTTTAACCCCTTCCAGGTTCATTTTATTTCGGGATTACGGATCATAAAATGTCAATTTTTTTTAATGCTTATTTTCATACATACATATCTTTTTAAACATAATAGCATCATTCGCATGCAACATTTCCTAAAAATAAAGGTAAAAATATCTATTTAAATAAATGAGTAATAAATGAGTATTTACCTGCAAAGTTGGCTTTCTGTATGGCAGAAATCATTACACTTTGGAGTTAATTCACACTAACTATAAATATAAAGCTTAGAATACCTAGCTTTTAATCTTGAATTACAAATTTTATTTATATCCTGTGCATTTACATAAATTATTATGAAATTATTAATCAAAATTTGATCGCGTATGGTACATTCAAAAGCTCGGTACTGCACAGAGTTCAACATCGCAATCTGGACAGTAGAATCTTGTTTCTCTTCTTACTTTCTTCCCTCTACTGTCTCTCTTTGAGCAGCAAATAATACACTGTCTTGTTGGATTACTTTTTTTCTCCGTTGGTGGAATGCAATTAACAAAATTTCTTTCAGACAGACGTGATGAGGGGTGATCAGCAGAAGGACGCCCTTTTTTGGCAGAAAATTTTATCGAGTGGTACTTTTCAATAATGTTTTCCATTATCTTCGTCCTGTACTGAAGATGACTTCTTTTTCCACCAGATTTTGTATACAACACATATGAATCCCATAGCGTTATATCCAATAAATGGAGAAATATCTTTTTGTAATATTTTTTTCCTCTTCTTTTAGTGACATTGTAACTGCTTAGTCTTTGGTCTACACGGTCGACCCCTCCCATAGTTCCATTGCAATCTACTACCACTTTTGGTTTCATTTTATTTTTCTTCCTGCTGGTGACTGCAACCATCTCCGTGTTGTGCACAGTGGAAAGCAGTGCTACATCCTTTTTATCCTTCCATTTCAGGACCATGATTTTTCCCTTTTGAAATGCAGCAATTTCTCCCTTTTTCAACTTCCCTTTTTTTAGATCAATAGGCATACCTTTCCTGTTCAAGCGAACTGTGCCATATATATCGGTTTTATACGATAATAGCAAATCTGCCATTTCTGGGGACGCAACAACAGTAAATAAAAGCATCCGAACCCATAAAAGGGACATGTAAAAACAATTCGGGAAATACAATTAGGTTGTGCAGTGTTAATTTTCTCAGTGCTCGAGCTACACTCGGGATGGGCCAGAATGATGCATTTCGCTTGCCCGAGTCCAGCTCGGGAAAAGCCGAGAAGAGGTTAAAATGAAAAAAAAAAATATCTGGGGCTAAAATCTTGTTACAGAATGTCTCACAAAAAATACTTATTTTACAGAAAATACAAACATAGTATGAATAAAACGTATTTTTGATAAGTTAAAAGTAAATATTCTTTGATCTTCAGAATTGGCTAAAAGCATTTGCTTAGATCGGACATTATTACTTGGTTGGAATATATTTTTTGACACAGAAGATACAAAGAAAAATATGTAGAAGGTATTACCAAAGTACGGACTAAAGGCTGTTGAGCGGGGCTGTATTTATTATTAATATTTCAACTATATATTGTATTATGCTGTGTGCTTTTCAGTACATACAGTTTTGACTTTACTCATTTGTATTTTACAGTATTTTTCAAATAGGAAACTAAATATTCAATGTTTTCCCTCTACTGAGGGTTCCAAAATATTTGAACATTTTGTTTTTCAAGTTACGAGAAATAATTTGAATATAAGTGGAAAAGAGTTTACAGAAAAATGGATCAATACCTTTATTCGAAAAAAATATTTCTTCTTATACAGTTTTTGCCAAATGTTAAGAATATTTCGTTTTTATCTGTTGTATTACATTCAATGTTACTGGCACTTTACGTTGCAAGATTCGGGTACTTTAATTCGCAATATTGTACTTTTAATATACTGTACAACAATGCTGCATTGTATACTTACATAGTGGCAGCTGAAAAAATATCGCTAGTATTTCGAATCATTCGTTCAATAAATAATTAAACATTTGAATTTTTATTATTGAATAGATTAGTGTCAGGAGGTGGTTATAATGTGCATTATTTGATTTGTAATGTAGTTTTAGCTAATTGACTTTTTATTTACTTTCATGTTTTGCATTTTATGATTTATAGACAATAACCATGCAAAGATAAGCAAGTTTCTGAGTATTTTAGAGTAAATAAGTAATGTTTAGTTGAAAAATATACTATATTAAGAATCGTAAGAATAATACATAATGCAATATATGTAAGTTATTCCTGTTCAACTATGCATGAATAATGCATTTAAACAACTGGTTAGTTGATATATTTCAGTTACAAATACGTTCTCTAATAAATATCAATCTTTTGTAAACAGTAGTTAAAACTTTGGAACTTATCGGTATTATCTTCTGTCTCCGCGACGTTTCGTTTTTATAGTTTCATACATGCACAATTTGAAAACGTTAGCTAAAAATTATTGAACCATTTTATTTTAAAGCTAAAATATCAATGTTTGGTATAAAAATAAAAAAGGTCTTTAATCAGTTGCAATGTGTGTAAAAACTTAAAAGCTGAATTGAGCCATTATCATAAACTGGGTATGATAAATTACGTGCCGCCAGGTCACCGCAGTTGACTAAAACAATGCTCCAGCTACTAATTTTTCCACAACAGGAATCTTTCAGAAACCTTTTTACACTGAATTGTCCAATAAAGTCCAAGAGATAACGCAACCTTGCAATGAAAAGATACAAGAGAAGCAGTAACTGAATGTTATTTACTCTTTGTTGATGATTTCAGGAAAAATAATGAAAAATTTCTAACACATCTGGATTTTTTTCTCAATTGAATCGAAATCTTCCGTAAAAAATGTATTTTCCAGAATAATTTATCGATATGTTTTTTTCATTTAAATATATAGATAATATCATATTCGTGGTGATACATATTGATTCTTCAGCAATTAACCACTTTTGTTTATCAAATTAGTGTGGGAAAAACAGTGTCAAAACTGCCAAAATTTACTCATCTGCGGAGCAAAAAAAAAAAAAAGGCTATATTTCAGGAAAAAAAAACTTTTCAAGGAAAAAATAAAATCGTTTGGGAGTAAAAAACATTGATGCAGATTTCCTACTAAATTTTGTCAAGATAAAATTGTCTGAAGCGCGAAAATTTCAGAAAATTTGTTGATTTTACATGGAATGACTCTGTAGCCAGATTGTACGAGAAAATCTCCAAGTTCTCTTCAGATTAAACTTTTTACATCGAATTATGTAAATAAAAACCTTTTTTTGTTTTATTTTTTGCTATTTGAAATTTATTTCATTAATCTGGCTATAGTGTCATTCTATATAAAATAAAAAAAAATAAATAAATAAATAAAATAAAAATAAAAAAATAATAAAAATAATAATAATAATAATAATAATAATAATAATATTCTCTACTAATAATAAAGCTGAAGGTGGTTCTGTCTGTCCTTCTTTCTTTCTGTCTGTCTGTCTGTTACGCGCGTAGCGCCAAAACCGTTCGGTCGATTTTCATGCCACTTGACACAAAATTAGTTTGTAGCATGTAGTTTTGCACCTCGAAGCGATTTTTCAAAAATTCCATTTCGTTCTTTTTCTATTCGAATTCTTAGCGGAAATTCGATAAAATGGGGAAGAAATATTTCATACACATTTTCAAGTCTTATGTCATTCGAAAGCGTGAAATTTTCTGCACAAAATGAAGTTTTTTCGAAGTTTCTACGATCATCAGAAAAGCTGTAACAATTGTTTTTAGAATCCCGGAATTCAATCCTTACCTTCAGTAAAGCAAACCAAACGATTCTAAAATGGCTCGACTCGAGAATAAAATTTGTTTGAAAAGAGACATGAAATGAATTATTTCATCAACGGAAATCAACTTTTCATGTTGTTACCATGGTTACGTGTTCATACCTATTTTTGTTTCGTTCTTTTTCCAGCGTTGCCAGACGTAGTTAGTATGTTTGATACTACGGTAATATTTCTCGGCTCAAATAAGGAGCGTAGTATTTTACCGGCAACCCTGTTTCCAATATTCTAATGACTTAATTAAAAGATTTCGCTGATTTTTTTTTTTTTCATTTTCATAGATTTCGCATTTTAGCAACATTGATTTTGGCAACGTTTGGAAACAGTAGTATTTTGTAATATTTTTTTTAGAGGAGGGGTAGTATTTTTTTGTTTCAATTCTCTGGCAACCCTGTCTTTTTCCCGGTGAAAATGCTTTGGGACCATACTTGGCGCGTTTTTGCGTGTCTCGCGGAAGTGAAAGCTTTAAGAGAAACTACGCAAAATAGCCAGGGTTACCACGCTTGGCGCGCCTATCGCCCATTTAGCGAGAAAAGGGTACCTAAAGCACAGATTAACCAAATATCGTATCAATTGCGTTATTGCATCGTTCTTTTTATCGTGTTTCATTTCGGAAAATGTATTGTTTTGTTTTTGAAGCTAGGAAAGAAAACTTTCTTCTACTTTTAAACTTTCGTAAGATTTCTGTTGGTTTCTGTGAGCAACAAAATTGTTCTTATTTTCTCTTTTAGCTTATTTTTGTGCATCTCCCCTTGGGGTTGCATTCGAATGTTCCAAGGGGGTGTTTTACCCCTTTTTTGGAGCAAATCAGTGTTCATTTCAATGCAGACTAAAGTGATATGAATTGGCGCGACCACTTGGCATTATATCGCCAAGCTTTTGGTCGTCAAGTATTTGCTGCCAATTTGTCAACATATCGCCAAGTTAGCGAAAAATTTTTTTTTTTTTTTGGACTCAATTTGGCGCTATTGGCGATATTTTGCGAAAAACCCACTGCATGATGTTAAAATCGGCGATATTTAGGAGATTAATCATTGTAAAACATTTTTTTGCATTGTTTCGTGGCAAACTAGGGATATAAATGTTTGAACTGTAATCTTGCTCACTCCAAGCACTATTTTAGCACTTCAGGCATCTTCTAAGAAATTTACACGTAAAATTAAGTAGCGTGGGGTCCATACCAGATTTTTATATCCTACTTTGAGTTAATTATAGTTGAATTACAACTAAAATAAAGCATTTTTTCTGCTATATCAATTATTTTACAAATGAACTTTTAATTTCATACCACGGGCAAAGCCGTGCGGGTACCGCTAGTAACAAAATAAACCTGAAATTTTCCTGCCGTATCATTTTTTTATCTCGATGAAATTTAGTAGGCAATCTTCAGCAGTACTCTGTATTCCCAAACGGTTTTATTATTTTACTGAAAAAATTTATTCCTGAGATATAAACATTGTTTTGCTCCGCGGATGAATACAACAATAATAAGTAATTGATTGCTGAATAATCAATGTGTATTGCCAAGAATAGAATATATTCCATATATTGAAATGAAAAAAAAACTTTTGCCGGACAAATATTTTTAGAGAATATACTTGTTGATTGAGGATTTTATTAAAATAAAAAACAATATTACAAAAAATCCTGACGTGATGAAGAAAAAAGGAGATCATTTTCGAAATCAACTCACCAAGTAATATAGACATTAGAAAAAAGTTATTTTGTATTTTTCAAAAAGTTTAATTTTGAAGGGTTGTGTAATTTACCTGACATCTACAATTTTTTTTTCTGGCTGATAAGATTTTACAATTTTTGTCGGTCAATGACCAAAACCATCCTAATAATTAGAATTAATAATTTATAAATATTTTGTTGCAAAACCTTGGTAATTAGAGACTTCTTATTTAGTACAGAATATAATTTGAATGCCTCGGCTGCTCTATAACCAAACCCTAACTCATAGGGGAAAGATCTCTAATTAACTTATATCGGATACTCACAAATAAACTGTCCACTGTACATACCTGGTATCAGAACTCCATGATATTGTGTAATAAGCAAGACTAAATACCAATTTCATTATTTGGCTATCTTCGTGCTTCCAGCGCATGCGCAAATATTCAAAGTGCGTTTCAAAAATTCAGATAGATTAAACATTGTAAAACTTTTGACTCACCTAATTAAAAGCCTTGGAAGTGAAAATCAGTTTCAGTAGCATATCCCAAACTGCTTCAACTTCACAATTACAAACTCCAAAGTTAGCCATTATTTGGCTTAAACTATAATTTAATATTTAAGCTGCTTATTCAGATAACAATTACAGCTAAAGCTTAATCCAAATTTATTGGGTAAAGTGAATTCCAACAGTAGCAGAAGAACGCATCAAATCTAATAAGAAT
Source organism: Uloborus plumipes (assembly GCA_038373865.1). Classification (NCBI taxonomy): domain Eukaryota; kingdom Metazoa; phylum Arthropoda; class Arachnida; order Araneae; family Uloboridae; genus Uloborus; species Uloborus plumipes. The sequence continues at coordinate 112,936 of JAXGGA010002305.1, forward strand.
GCGCAGTTTGAATGTTTCAAAAAATAAATTCCCAGAATTCCTTTCCTTGGGTCGAAATTAATTATTTAAGTGCATTAGAGAAGTGTTAAAATCTTACTTCCTTATGTTTAAAGATTAAAAATAAGCTTTCAACCAAGACAAGGATAAAAGGATTAAATCCAGAAATTCTATTAACACAAAAGTGTCGAAACTAAGTGGCTTTTTTTAATTTACGCACAACACAAAAGTTAATTCAGACGGGTTAATTGACTCCGGTGCACATTTTTTTAGTCGCATAGATACGTCAAATGATTTAAGTTTAGTCAATCAGCAAGAAATTCTATTTATTTTACGCTGGCATCAAAAGATCGTAATTTAAAATAGTTCATTTAAAGAATTTGATTGAATAAACGTCTTTTGATAGTGAGCCGTTTTCGCTTTTTATGTCTCCATTTGTATTTTCTCATTCAAAAGAATTATTCATATTGTACCGAAGAACTATAAAACCAATCAAAGAGTTACCAAAGAAAGCTTAAACTGGTATAAAGCAGTAAGTAACCACCCCTAAGCCAAGGCTAAGGCAGAAACATGCAATACACCATCAGCTCGTTTATTCCATCCACGGACTGCAGTTTCGTGCTTATTATGCACTCATCAGCATGGAATAGGAATCAAACGAGCTGTAGGCAAAAATCGTCTTATAGAGCAAAGAGAGCCAACAAAAACGAAACTGCAGTCCATGGATGGAATAAACGAACTGGTGGTGTATTACATGCTTAAACTGGTGTTAAAAAATTCCTTCTACATAACTCTAATACTTTTTTAATGACTCACTATCGTGTATGCCTCTGAATTACACGCATCACCTTTTTGACACGAAGTAAAGGAAAGACTGTTAGACGAAAAATATTACAAGTCTTCTTATATTTTAATTTTAACTTCCCTAAGCGAATTTTAATACATTTTTCTCTTCTTTCTTTAGTACATATCAAGGGTGAATTCACCTACTAGTTTTGTCGGTGTCATCATTTTAACCCATTAATGCCTAGCGTCCCTTTTTAGGGACGGGCCAAAAAAGGGTCTGAATTTCCCTAAAATGCACATTTCAACCATATAATAGTGTTCATATAGTACCTTGGTATTGTTTCAATTTGTTATTGACAGATTGCAGCATATAATCATTATAAAGTGTGTTCTGTAGCAGTTTTAATATGATCTTTATCAAAAATTACATCGTTCACAATCTCAACATAAAAGCTAAGTTTTCAAAGTTATTCCCAACTTCCCAGTTTATGTTAATTGCTGATTTTATTTCTCCTAATAAAATATCTTTTTAAATATTACAACGTAGGCGGAAAAAAAATTAGTAAAAAAAGTACGTACCCTCTGGGGTCTATCGTAACTTTTAAGGGACGATATTTCTTTCCTTAATAAAACAATTATTTTTTAACATAATATTTTTTAAATTATTTTTCCTGTCCATTAAACACTGTTTGTAACCAGTATACAAAATATCTTTGGGGAAAAAATCAGGCATTAATGGATTAAAAGGGGGGTGTTATAAGGAACATTATCGGGCATAAATAGCAAATTGGGACAAATGGTTTCGGAGTATAGGTCTCCAAAATGCAGTTTCAATTTAGACTATTTTTTGTCGCTTAGTCTTAAGTGACTCTCCTCTGAATCAGCGATTGGTGTATATATATATATATATATATATATATATATATATATATATATATATATATATATATATATATATATATATATATATATATATATATATATATATATATATATATATATATATATATATATATATATTTATATATATATATACGTACGAACGCATGGGCAATCAAAACATCCATAATGACAGCAACCAAGTACATTTTAAGGAGTTTTGTCTATGTTGGCGTACGTATACAGTGTGAGTTTGATCGAATCTGCCATACGAAAAGGGGTGATAGAAGAGCCCAAGTGGAGTATAGAACCACCCATTAGCGGTGTCAATTCTTAACCGTAATCAAGTAATATTATATTTAAGAAAAATTCGCAAAAAAAAAAACACAATTTTGAGAAAAAGACCAATTTTTGAACTTCCTGTCGGACCTATATACAAAATAAGTGCATATTTGGAAAGAGCAGACAAAATTCCTTAAAATGACACTTTTTTCATCAAGATAGTCGCACTTCACAGTAAGTTACAACCTTTCAAACACTGGAAACACTCAAAAATGAAATTTCATCAAACTTTTCAGTCAAAAATTTCAGAAACAACCGTATGAGCTATAACCGGTCAAATGCACCAAAAACTTTCCCATTTCACTAGCTTTTAGATGATACAACAGAAAATCATATTGGGCTTCAAGTTCAGCAGATATTCTGACTTTTGTTTGAAACAGTATGAAAATCGCCCTTTGTCAGAATATAGAAACCAGCAAAAAATCAGACTTTTATGTTCTAAATTTTCTATTTCATGTAAGTGTACTGGTTTATTTATTCAAAAAAAGGAAAATTTTATAACTAAATGTTAAAATATAACACTTTATTAAGTTAATAATCACAACAGAAGATAACAACACGTAGAAACAAAGGAAGCATTACTTTAACGCGCTTTTCACAAAGAAAAATTCAAAATTAAATGAGTTACACTAACATCTATGAGTACATTTACATGTAAACAATCCTCAAAATTTCCCAGAGCTACTGAAATTATCATCCCCCACACCGGATAGATGCCCTCTGGCCTTTTAAGAGCAAAAACTACCGCCGCTCTCAATGAAATTTCATTTCTCATTTTTGCTACTGCTCCATCAAGCCAAAAAGCACAAGTCCTGCAAACTGGTTGCATCTGAGCAGTAAACTGCTTGTTTCAAGAATCCCCAAACAAAGAAGTTCACTGGCGTCAGGTCTGGTGATCTAGGTGGCCAAGGAATAAGACCCGAATGACAGGATAAATGGACTCAATGAAATGAAATTTCATAGAGAGCGACGGTAGTTCTCGCTCTTAAAAGGCCAAGGGCATTTATCCGGTGTGGGGGATGATAATTCCAGTAGCTCTGGGAAATTTTAAGGATTGCTTACATGTAAGTGCACTCATAGATGTTAGTGTAACTCATTTAATTTTGATTTTTTGTTTTCTTTGTGAAAAGCGCGTTAAAGTAATGCTGCCTTTGTTTCTACATGTTGTTATCTTCTCTCGTGATTATTAATTTAATAAAGTGTTACAATTTAATATTTAGAAATAAAATTTTCCTTTTCTTGAATAAATAAACCAGTACACTTACATGAAATAGAAAATTTAGAACATAAAAGTCTGACTTTTTGCTGGTTTCCATATTCTGACAAAGGGCGATTTTCATACTGTTTCAAACAAAGGCCAGAATATCTGCTGAACTTGAAGCCCAATATGATTTTCTGTTGTATCATCTAAAAGCTAGTGAAATGGGAAAGTTTTTGGTGCATTTGACCGGTTGTAGCTCATACGGTTGTTTCTGAAATTTTTGACTGAAAAGTTTGATGAAATTTCATTTTTGAGTGTTTCCAGTGTTTGAAAGGTTGTAACTCACTGTGAAGTGCGACTATCTTGATGAAAAAAGTGTCATTTTAAAGGATTTTGTCTGCTCTTTCTAAATATGTACTTATTTTGTACGTAGGTCCGACAGGAAGTTCAGAAATTGGTCTTTTTCTCAAAATTTTGTTTTTTTGCGAATTTTTCTTAAATATAATATTACTCGGTTACGGTTAAGAATTGACACCGCTAATGCGTGGTTCTATACTCCACTTGGGCTCTTCTATCACCCCTTTTCGTATGGCAGATTCGATCAAACTCACCCTGTATACATATATGTGTGTACTGGCTAGCTGTTTTTGTTGATGCTTGTGGGTGAAACGCATGATAAGCTATATTCCCGAATAGGGCGTCTTCCCACAATCTCAATATATTTTTGAGTTTATTTGACTAAAAATGAAACAAAAGTTTCGCTACGTTATCCAGCGGGGATTAAAGATGCCATGGATGACTATTGTTAAGCCCTTTCTATCTTTTTTAATATCCAAATATAGTCTGAAATATATCTTAGTCAATTCTGCTTTTGCTTAATCATTGACTAAGCTTCTAAAATAAAAAGTGCAATGCCTGAAAGCTATAAAAAGTTGCCCAATTACCTAAAACTTGGTACTATACTTAAGCTATTTTTAATTCATTGCATCTAATTGTTACCATTGCTATATTTTAGTGGTTCATCCTAAGTCATTAAATGTGCCCATAGCGTGTTCTACTGCTTAAATATTGCTTAAAACGAAGTAGATTCAGAACACTCTACGGAAGTAGAGGATCAAAAAGAAAAAAAAAATCACTTTGCTTAAAATTATTTACATTACTTTCAAATGCAATTAAATTTTGGACTGTATATTTGACAAAGATATTCTTTTCGAAGAGATGTTTCGAAGTGTTTTTGTTGTAAAATGTAAATAGAAAGTAAATTGGGAAATGTCAGACGACAATTCTGTTCTACATTCCGAAGCATTTATCAAACACATTTAAAAACAAAATACCTGCAATTGTTTTCCTTTCATTAAACTCGCTTCAAACATATTAATACACACCAAAAACTAAATACAAAATATATGCAGCGAAAAACCTATTTGTTAATTAATATGATATTGAACTGCACTGAGACAAGTTTTTAACGAGTTTACATTTTTATGCACCGCAGCAGAAATTCTAATTTAATTTTCTATATTTTGTCTCTTGGATCAGCGAGAAAGCTTTTTCATCATGACTCAAAATATTTCAGCCGGAAGACTTGGTAATCTAATACGTTGAATAAAGGAACAGTGAAAGCGAAAAATACGATCCTCTTATGAAATTGTTCTAAAGGCTTACAAAGAAAATGATGACGCGTGTTGAAACTCCTTTTGATAAAGATTAAAAGATTCTGAATTTCGCCTCAAAATTTTTTAGCATGTCAATTTGTACTAAATGTTTACTTCAGGGCAAATTCTTACCAGTGACTTGAAACTTCGTTTGAAAAAGATGCTGCAATGTATTGTTCATATTGTGATCACTTTGTTTACTGAAAGTGTTTCCTTAGGGGGTTGTGAAACTATCGATACTTTTGAAATTAATTTAGATTGAAATTTCTTTCTGAGCAAGGGGTCAAATTTTAAGTACGGTTAACTATAATGCAATTTTGGTAATGAAAGTAAAATTATGTGAGATTGAAAGATAACAGTGCAGTTTATTGAACCTCGAGCATTTATTGGAACTTTTGAATTCTAGAATATATGACGTAAATTTGATTACTTCTGCTTTACGCACTCATGAGTAACCGAATTTAATATAAATTTTTAATTTTAGAAGTTCTTAAATATTTCCATGATTTTTTCCCCTATTCAAAGCATGTTGTAGAAAGTTTTTGCTTCATGAATTACATTGAGATTGCATAAGTTTTTAATCTTGCTTGTATTTTTTTTTTCTTTTAAATTAGAGCGTGAAGTTCTTTTTTCCTATGTTTTGGAAAAAGCAGATTACATTTTCCTTCATCTAGGACTACTAACTACATTTAGCATGAATTGTAATTTGAAAAATGTGAGTTCTTCAAATTTTTTAAATTGCAGTTCTATTTTTGAAATTTGAAATGGCATTTTAAGTTTTCAATGTAACTCTGCTAAATTTCGAGACTCACACACAGCTGTAACTGAAAACTGACACCCTTTAAAACTAATGTATGCGTCCACTTCCGCCAGACACCGGATATTTATCTTTTCAACTTATCAGTGGTCAGACAGATAACATAAGTCATCATTTTAATCATAATTTTTATAGCAAACCATCCTTTTTTTTCGGAAAAAAATCCAATGCTCATTTTCCTCAATTCTAATTTTATTCTTTTGAACTGCATGGCGATCCAAAATTCCTCTCTATCTCTTTTTTTTTTTTTTTTTTGAATCTTTCCTCAATGTGGTGATAGAGGGGTTTTTTCTTATATTGTTTGACTGCTAAACATTACAAAGGAATACAATTATTAAAATAAAAATAGCAGCAGATAAAATCTCAGCATACAATGATGCTTCTCTGTGTTTGGCATAGATTAAATCAGGAATCAGGCATAATTGGACAATTTTCATGTTACGTCTATCCCTTGTCCATAAAAATTAACTTATGAACTCAAACATAAATAGAAAATTTAATTGGAATAGATATATTTCATAGTATAGTGGACGAAACAATTGCTTTCAGAGCAAATGACAAATTGGGATGAACTTATGTTTGGATTTGTAGATGAAGCAGTTCTATAAATGTAAATTTTAAGCCATCTAACGCATACTAACGTCTGCTATATTTCCGCCGAACGACACGCGTTAAGTTTTGAACGTTTTTTGAATCACCTAATCCTTTCTATGTAATCCTCTTTCAAATAACTGCTGTAGTTAGTGCTTTTCTTTTCATAAGCTTAATAAATAAATTGTCGTATTTGCTAAGAGATACTTAAAGGTATCAACTTAAACAGTACCAAATTATGGTATGGTGATCTAATTCTTAAGTGGTTAGTACATTGCATTAATTAAAAGGAAATAATTAAAATTTTACCAGAATCTCACTATTAATACCAAACAGAATTATTTCATATAGGTGAATATGTGTATCATACAGTATTTAAATTCTTGAATTAATATATAGCATGCAATAGACAAATAATCAAACTTTTTAGATTTAATCACATATTTATTTTAACAATTAAAACATACTATATAAATATTCAAATTAATATTAAAAGTTGCAACTTGATTTTAAATGGAAGCAATGGCCATACTAGATTTAAAAAATGGATACCCAAAGATTTGTGCACTTACGTGCTTCTGGCGTTCATTACAGGTGCAATCAGTTCTCAAAGTTCATTTGCAAATAGAAAAGACGAGTCACTCTGCAGGCCGTAGTGGGATTTATTCATAAGAGGTGAAATCCGTTATTAAAGTTCACACCTTTTTCACAGTAATAACCGTCTTTAGGATCAATTTTGCTGATAAAGCGGACAAGACATTTTGCAGACTCTTCAAATTCTCAAACGGCCGATATTCTTGATTTTGTAGTTGAAAATTGATTCATTAAAACATCATACAAAATTTGTTAGTTGATACTTATTCAGCAAAACATTATTTCATTGTATATGTTTGTAAAAAAATCCTCTGAGGGAACTTCTGCTCAAGTATATTTCATCATGGACCAAGTAGAAAAAAAAAGAATTCTTCTGAGGGAACTTTAGCAAAACATTTTCTTCATATCAGGTAAAGGAAAAAAAAGAATTCTGAGGGAACTTTAGCAAAACATTTTCTTCATATCAGGTAAAAGAAAAAAGGAATTCTGAGGGCTGGGAAGCCACACCCAGCCCCCAGCAAATGTATCGAGAGACTCTCAGCTCATCAAGCAAAAACAGCAAACCTCAGCGCAAGAGGCAAGCGCCCCAAAAATCTTCCAAAACGTGAACTTAAACTACCGCTAAGTCCCTGATTGGCTACAGGAACTCAGCAGCACTGCCAAACCAGAGAAGAAGAAGAACTCCGGTAAGGTTGCAGTTAGCCCTCTCAAGGCTGTGAGAAAAGGTGAGTTGTGTGCGAATGGAGAAACCGCTCGCCTTCCAGTACTCAACAGCTGTGGCTATTTATCGTTAGGGAGATGCTATAAGGTTTTGCCTTGTAGCAGCATTTTTCTTTGCCTATTTTTGTATCTGTAGGCATTAATATTTAAAATTTTCCGAGCCTTTTAATTGAAAGTCTTACTTTCAATACAAAAAAAAAAAAAAAGATTAAAAAAAATATGAGGATATTTTGAATATAGGGGAAGAAATATCATTAGACTGGTTGATTTTTTGAGAAAAACCTCTATGAACTATTTTTGATATGCGTTGTGATACTGAAAAAAATACGAACGCATTCCTTATATATATACAGTCGACGTTCAATATAACGACTACCTCCATCCCGCAGAAAAATGTCCTTATAACGAATGCTCGCTAAGAGGTAGACGTTTTAAAGAATACACATGTATCATGCATGTTCAGTACTTTCACTAAAATTGGCGCTTTTTAAAAGATTTTATCTATTGCTCAACTTTTCTTTTCATTAAAAAGTACATTAGTACAAAGTACTATGACAAAGTATCAAGCAGATTTAAAATTAGAAAATATTAGGAAACAATTATCGCATACTTTTAAATCATTTTTTATGAAGAAAAAACTTGAAATATTTGTTTGCCTTTTTGAAAAATATAATTTTCCGTTTCAGTTACAGATGATTTCTAGTTCCCAGGTTTTTTATCTTCAAAAGAACATTTAAATTCCTAATAGGATTAGAAATATTTTTTATAGTACGAAGCTGTCGTTACAACCTGTTTCATCCCTCCTTAGCATACTTCATCCCTCCTTCTTCATCTGAAGAAGGTACATTAATTTCTTCCCTCCCCCGCCAGAGTAACACTGAACACTGATGACTCCATGTACACTTTGTCAAAAAACAATTATAAAAGTCATATCGTTATCAGTCATATCATTAATAGTCATATAATGAAGTCATAAAAGTCAAATTTAAAATTTAGAAGTATGATCTGGTTGGAAAAAAGTCGGAAATAGTGTCCGCTGAGCTTAGTGGTTATATTGGATTATAAAGATACAGAAAGGTCGTTATACCGAAAGCAAATTAACAGAGTATATAGGGGTAAAGTTAAAGATTTTCCCATGAGTCGTTATGATGGGATGGTCTTTATAATGTGTGTCGTTACAACGAGCGTCGACTGTATGTGTGTGTTTGTGTACAACAAGCAAACATGAAACGCAAGACTGACACCTATCGCCCCCTCCCCTTTTCTTCCTCGAAAAAACCATAAGTTGGCGCAAGTGAACATCGATATTATTAAAAATATAAGTACCTAACTTTAATTTAGAAGTAAAACTAGTAGTATGCAATAAAGTAAACTAATCAATTTGACTTAAAAATATTAATTAATGAATAAAATACCTTTATTTTTTTTCTTTCACAAAGCGAACTGATATAGCATTTGAAGGGTAACATGAAACTAAGTTTATCGACGTACTTTTCAAGAAAAAAAAAACAGAAGTAAACAGTACAGGGGAATTAAAATCATTGAAACTAAAAATTTGAAGGAAAATTAGTTGAAAATCTAAAAATTCATAAAATTGACAATGAATGACAAATTACTTCCTAAGGTTCATCCGAGGTGCAAGGAAGAACCTCTTGAAATTTAATTTGTTTCTTTCTTAACTTATGGGTCATTCCATTTTAAATCAACAAATTTTCAAAAAAGTTGTTGCATCACCATTTTTGATTTTGATGAAATTTTGCATGTGTATTCCTTTTACTTCCCAGAGCTCAAAATAGTGTTCATTTTATTTTTAAAAAATTTACCCTTTGATATATAGGCCCTTTTTGTTGTTGGCAACAGCGAAAATCGGGCGTTTTGATGCTTTGCCTTATGAACTATAACTTTTTTTCTATTAAAGATTTTGAGCTCAACTATAGCTCATTGGAAAGCTAAAAAAAAGATCTTTTTATATATGCTATCAATAAATTTCAGATTTTAAAAAAATACTTATTTTTTCAAGGTCAAAGTTCACGACGAAAATGACATTTTTTACTACTTTCGAACATTAAAAAACCCATGAAGGGTTCAAAGTAACAAGCCGATTTTTTCTACATATATTCATAGTCATGGTTACTTACTGTACAAAAAAAATTGGCTTGTTATTCCACCCCCTTTATGAGATATGCCCCCTCAAAGTTGTAAATTTTTTAAAAAATCCAATTTTCAACGCTAAAAAAATGCATGTGGGGGGCAAGATAAAAAAATTTTTACATGTGGTATTTTAAGTACTTTTTACCAGCTTTCTAATAAAACAAAAGTTGCTTTGTTATTCAAAGGCGTTTGGCAGATATAAGGGACTGAACTTTCAAAAAATTGCACAAAAACAACACGATTATTTTCATTTTTTTAAATCTTTTTTTTTTATTTAAATGTAATTATATACCTTATTCTTTGCCTTAAATGCTAAAAAAAGACTAAGAAGAGCAATGAAGAAACATATTTAAAGTTTAATAAGATAATTTAATATCTTTAACACCTGGGAATATAGAATACCACTAAACTTGTCTGATTTTTAAACATCTGATTGCTACCTACAACAGGACTGAGCATTTCTCAACTTGTCCAGGTTTGTTCATACCATGTGGTCATCCTTGTTCTGACATGCTCTCACATGTGTATCTTAGTTGTCTTTCAAATTCTGAAAGAAGTAGGTTGTTGAGCTAGTGTTTCTGCTGTAAAATCTTGTGAAGCTGATGTGGTTTCTCTTCATTTCAAGTTCATTCATATTCACAGAATGTTTTGTTAAAGGTAAAAGAAGAAATTCTTTAGAATCCTTAAATATAAATTTAAATTTGTCTTTCTACATGTAAACTGTGAATAAGTTATGGATAACCCTAAATGTTCCATAGGAGTTTTTGAGAATGATGATTGTAATATTTTAAGTTACAGTAGGCACTCTACTGTAAATAGTATTTCTGAGTACAGTGATGATGATAAAACTTTACTGCACCTGAGTACTGGGTGTAAAACTATTGAAACTGTTTGTACCTACCATGCAAAAAAATTTCTTGCCAAGTTTTGCCACCTTTATGGAACTCCTTGCTGGAATTTATATTTAAGGATTCTAAAGAATTTCTTCTTTTACCTTTAACAAAACATTCTGTGAATATGAATGAACTTGAAATGAAAAGTAATCACATCAGCTTCACAAGATTTTACAGCAGAAACACTAGCTCAACAACCTACTTCTTTCGGAATTTGAAAGACAACTAAGATACACATGTGAGAGCAAGTCAGAACAAGGATGACCACATGGTATGAACAAACCTGGACAAGTTGAGAAATGCTCAGTCCTGTTGTAGGTAGCAATCAGATGTTTAAAAATCAGACAAGTTTAGTGGTATTCTATATTCCCAGGTGTTAAAAATATTAAATTATCTTATTAAACTTTAAATATGTTTCTTCATTGCTCTTCTTAGTCTTTTTTTAGCATTTAAGGCAAAGAATAAGGTATATAATTACATTTAAATAAAAAAAAAGATTTAAAAAATGAAAATAATCGTGTTGTTTTTGTGCAATTTTTTGAAAGTTCAGTCCCTTATATCTGCCAAACGCCTTTGAATAACAAAGCAACTTTTATTTTATTAGAAAGCTGGTAAAAAGTACTTAAAATACCACATGTAAAAATTTTTTTATCTTGCCCCCCACATGCATTTTTTTAGCGTTGAAAATTGGATTTTTTAAAAAATTTACAACTTTGAGGGGGCATATCTCATAAAGGGGGTGGAATAACAAGCCAATTTTTTTTGTACAGTAAGTAACCATGACTATGAATATATGTGGAAAAAATCGGCTTGTTACTTTGAACCCTTCATGGGTTTTTTAATGTTCGAAAGTAGTAAAAAATGTCATTTTCGTCGTGAACTTTGACCTTGAAAAAATAAGTATTTTTTTAAAATCTGAAATTTATTGATAGCATATATAAAAAGATCTTTTTTTTAGCTTTCCAATGAGCTATAGTTGAGCTCAAAATCTTTAATAGAAAAAAAGTTATAGTTCATAAGGCAAAGCATCAAAACGCTCGATTTTCGCTGTTGCCAACAACAAAAACGGCCTATATATCAAAGGGTAAATTTTTTAAAAATAAAATGAACACTATTTTGAGCTCTGGGAAGTAAAAGGAATACACATGTAAATTTTCATCAAAATCAAAAATGGTGATGCGCACCCCATTTGTTGATTTAAAATGGAATGACCCTTATGGTTAATTGTTTAAACTATAAGCAATCGGTTTCATACCTGTTTACGATTTCGGTTTTCGCTACCCTTTTATTACTACTGTTTTTTCTTCTAAATAATCCATCGCTCCCTTAAGTATTTACCACCCCTTTGAGGAATCAAATCGCCCCCAGGTTGGGAACGACTGGTCTATACAATTCTGAGAAACATTCCATTTTTCACCCATTTCGACAGGCTATACCTGGCACACACGCTCCAACGCACCCCGAAAATTAATGCCACTTTCATCCAAATGGACGTTTTGAGCACCACTTTCTCTCCATCATTAATGAGCTGCATCCCGTCCCTTTCGCAAAGCAGTGCTTCAGCCCAAGAAAATGAGCCGCATGAACAGGTTGCTCGGGGCGCAGGGAAAGTAATCCGATTAGCGCTCAGACGAGCAGAGTGCGGCGAGGGCCCGGCGATTAATTTGGCCCGTACTCCTGGGCAGATTGCGGTTGGGAAGATGTTTATTAGGAGGAGGGGGCGTTTCCTCCTCTGATGATCCTTGGACGGATTATTCGGAACCTCTTCCGAGAAGGAAAAGAGTGAGGTTCGTGTGCAAAAGCAGGATGGATACGACGAAGGCCTCCCTTGAGAGACTCACCAATAGTAAATTTTCAATATTGAAGTTCAAAACAGGCATTTTTAATATACATTTGATATGCAATACACCACCAGCTCGTTTATTTCATCCATAGACTGCAGTTTCATGCTTATTATGCACTCATCAACATGAAAGAGGAATTAAGAGCGGAGGGAAAAAAA